>WEIS01004463.1:0-15506 GCA_013389965.1 Todus mexicanus | reverse complement strand
ATCACTTCTCTAGTCCTGCTGGCAGTATTATTTCTGATTTTGCTCAGGTGCTGTGCCCACTGATTGTCCCTGGGCTGTGCAGGGAGCTGTTGTATAGCACTGCTGAAGAACAGCAGGTCTCATTCACTTATCACTTTAAAAAATGGATGCCATTGAATGTACTACCATTATAGGTATCACTATCATTTCCCTTGAAACTCCTTCACTAGCCAAAGTCTTAAATGGATGTCACAAAATCTTTGACATTTCTCCCTTTTCATAGTAAAAACTCTTCTTGAACAGAGGTTTGGGTTTGAAAGTTTATTTATTTGTATGAAAGATGATGAGGAAACCTGTTGTCCCCCTGGTAGACCTTTATATCTGTCTGTGGACTCCAAAGCACAAGGTTCAGTTTTCATCAGTGCAGAGCAGTCTGTAAATGGCCATTGCATGAGCTGAAACCTCAGCTGTCCAGCGCTGCTCACATCAGTTCACCTTCTAGGGGACCTACATTGGAAAGGCTGCATCAGTCTTACCACATGTAAACACATTTCCTCTGTAACAGACATTTGATATTACTTGAATGTATAAGCAGCTGCATGGGGTTTAAGTCTCTTCTCTCCAGCTGATACATAGGTTTTTTGGTTTTTGGATTGTGTGTGTTGGGGGGATGTTTCTGTTCTTGAAATCTCTTTCCCAGGTATGTGGGAACACTGAAATCACTTATCTGATTCCTTGGTATGATTGGAGTAACAATATGTGATTTTTTCCTGAGTGATACCAGTAGAGATTCATACTGAAAAGCATTTAAATCAGAACATGAATATCTGGTAGCCTGTTCATCATAGCATCATAATTATTGGAATGTGTTGTCACTGTTATGGTGACCACCAGGCAGTCTTGTGAACAGGGCAGAGTATTAATTTGAAAAGTGGTGATGCCTCCCCAGGAGAGTTTCTCTTTTGCAGTCCAGTACTATGCTCAGCTAAAGGGATAGTGAGTAAAAATCTCAGGAAAAGCCTAAAATACACATTTTCAAAGGTGTTATATCAGTGCTTAAAGACTCAGTCTTAGGCATTTGATTGCCATTTTTGGTTTAGTGCATTTGAATATCAGATTGTGTCTCTCTGGGTATTCAAAGACATAAATACCTCCGTGATTCAACTCTCATCTTAAATGGCATATTCACTAGGGCACTACTTGAGATTTCTACATGACTTTGTTTGTAGGTTTGGGAGGTTTTGAAGTCTGTTTATAATTCCTGCATCTGTGACAAGTGCTGTTGCTTGGCATTGCTTAATGTCACACCTAGATAACGAAGTTGAAAGAAATAAGAAAAACAGTTCTGAGTATTCATTATTGAAAATAATGCCAAGTGTATTATTTTCAGACAAAAGTGTCTGGATTTCAGAGCCCTTTTAACCACAAAATAACAAGCCAGGGATATTGGCATCAGCTTCCTCTGTCCTAAATGAACATGCAGTTGAAACCTGACTTGTCGCAGAGCCTGGCAGTTTGTAGTCATGCCCTTGTGAAGTGAACACAACATGCTCCTCAGTTATGCTTGCAGTGATAAATACCCTATTTTTACTGTCTTCAGCAACTTTATAGGGTGCAGAGCACCTGAAACTCTAGACCAATAATGCTTACCTACTCTAGGTGTATTTCTGGAGTACTATTTTTCTGCCACTGTAAAGAAAAAGACGTTCAGTTTCTGCTGTGAATTACAAGTACCTTCCATTGTAATAGTCTATTTGCTTTCAGAATTAACACCCTCTGGAGATCCCTGCTTAAAAACAAAGCATTTCTCTGGAAGATGTTTCTAAATACACCCAAATATTAGAGAAATGTTGAGGCATCATTTGAAAGGGAGCCTTATGTTCTTCATCTCTCAAATCAGTTATGTCTGCTTTCTGAAAACGAGTTTAACAGGAAGGACATCACTGCTGGTATAAATCAAGAATACTTCCACCACACAGTGATTCTTTATAGGCTGACTTACTCCGTGATCATATGATTTGTGTCTTTGTCTCTGTGGGTGAATGTACCCCTGATTTTTTTATATTTTTTTTAATTCATTGTCCAGCTTCAACCTTGGCAGTAAGACAGACATCTTAAAGATGATGAAATTCTTTCAGGTGACACAAGGATAAGTAATGACGGGAGGAAAGAACAGACAGAAGCAAGTGCTGTGAATTCATAACTTATTGCACACTGGAAAAGCTGCGTGATGGACAATCAGGTCAAAAGGTGGAAGAGTGCAAAGCAGTTTGAGATATTGCGACCGAGACCATTTTGCCAGGTTTTCATCCTCTTAGACACCAGCATCAATCTACCACACGACATGAAACCTGAGGGGACTTAGTTCTGGTACTCCTGGATCTAGCTGGTAGCTGCTAAGTTGCAGCTAAACAGCAGAACATTACCATGGGCATGGGGGATCACTGTAACCCATCATGGTGTCAGTGATACAGTTCTGGCTGCTGCTGTATCTCACCTCGCCTCTCCTCTCAGAGCACCCACTGGGTCCAGTCCAGCTCAGGAGACTGTGATAGTACAGTTCACAGAAGAGTAACACCACCTGTGGTTGACATACAGATGTAGGTGTATCACCTAAAATTTGGATGGTGCAGACTATGTTTTTACATACTTGGCCATTATTTTTTGGACAATGATGATATTATTATTTTCTATAAACAAAAGATTTATCTCATGTTGTTTATAACAGGCTGGGGACTAGAGCTTGAGTAGTTGTTCCCAAACCGTTTGCAATCAGTAGCATTGGTGTTGCTTTTATGCAGTTAGCCGTAAGAGGCTAAGAGGAATTCAGTATCCCACTTTCTATTAGATTTGAAATCTGACGACAAGCCTTCCAAGCAATGTGCAGAGTGAGGCCATGCTCGTGGTTCTGATTCCACCATAATATCATCCATGAGGCAGCCTGCTTGCTGCAGTTCCTTTGGATGTGGCGTGCCAACTTCGATAAAATGTAGCAATTTCAGGCATATGGTGATAATCACTTTTGCTTGTGGACTCTGAGGAGGCATTAAGTGGTGAGGTTTTGGTCTTTTCTTACAGCAAGAAACAAGCACATCTTAAATATTAAATATCAGTGAAGCGCAAAGCCAGCTTTCAGCAGACTGCAAAACATGGGCTGCTGAGAGTTGCAACTATTCAATAGCACAAAAATATTTTAAATGCAATGTCATAGTTAGATCTCAAGGATGGTAATGGACTACTTGACACACACTTCCCTAGTAAGACTAGAGAAGCAACTGTGATAGGAAGAGCTGGTGGATGTTGGAACTTGGCTTGGAGCTTGGTGGGGCTGTGACTGGGGCAGTTCACCAGAGCATAGGGAAGAAGATGCTGTAAACCCACACTGTAGGAGTACAAAAGAGATGCCAGGGCCATCTTCACTGACACAAATTCAGATGCATTGTTTTATTTTTCCCCCAAGGTAGCTGTCATACAGTGGTTGCTTCACTGTAAAATTGTCAGTGGTGGCAACCTCCCTGCTGCTTTTTAGCAAGCTAACCAGCAGTGATCCTCCATACCTCCACAGCAGCCAAAAGGCCTTGTCACCACTTTGTTTCTACACTAGGATAAATTACATAGGTTGTCCTGCAGATAAAATATGCCTTCCTGGCTGAGTTTCATTGGTGCTTAGTGCAGGGGCTTGCATGACCACAGTTTTGGAAAGGGAGATGGGAGGTCAGCAGCACAGCTTGAATGACCTTTTTTTGGTGATTCACATCCTACTCTCAGCCCCAATTCCCAGCCTTTCTTACTGCTAAACCCAGCAAAAAGTGGCTGCCAGAACCCCAATGGCTGTTGGCTGTGCTGCATCTGCAGGCTCTCCTCTCACCACACCTCTCAACACCGTTCATCAGTGGTGAAAGGTGACAATAATTAATGTGCTAACTCTCTTCAACACCTCTCAGAACCTGGGCTCTCACCACCAAAAATGACAGCACAGACTACTGAAGTTGATGCGTTAGAAACTTGCCTTCATTGCCCTGTCAGCATGAGCCCTGAGAAAGGCTGAAATGACAGCACTGAGAGCCAAGCTGTTGCTGTTAAATCTAGTGGCCAAATGCAGTGAGACGCTGCTCTCTCCCTGGTTTACTTTGAAGTTATCAATGATGTTGTGAGTCCCTCTGGAGAGCACCATGCTGCCTCACGCTCCTGCAGTGACCCTGGAGACATCTCTCCAGCGCTGTCCTGTAAGTGTCGCCACGGGGTGTTCCACATCCGACAGTGCATGGACGCACCGTGTTTCCCCTCTTGCAGGACCCCTGGAACAGTTTCGAAGAGAACAGATACTAGGAAGATACAGTGAGCATTAGCTGCCTGGCCACACGCAGAGAGCTGCAGCATGAAGGAGCACCATCTGACCAGGGAGTGCCTGCAGAGAGGTGCTAAATTCCTCTTCAGCAGGAGCCAGATCTGTTCCTGAGGCGATTATCAGCCTTTCGCACTCCCTTTGCTCTTGGCTTCTCAAAAGCTGATGGGCAGATCCCGAAGCACACACGTGCCTTCTGGCCTGATCCCTCTGAGCCAACCCTCTGTCTCACTGACAAGAAGTCTGCTCCGGCTCTGCTTGGGCAGAGGAGACTAGGAATCCTCCACCACAGCAGATGGCCTCTACCAGGAGGGAGGTGAATTTTAAAATGGTTGGGCTTTCTGTCTAAACTGTGGTTAATAGTTAAAATGCAAAACATCTGAAACTACTCTTGTTCAGACTATCAAAACAATTTATTCTGCTCTCTGGCCTGGGAAAGCCATTCAGCTTTCCACTTCTTATGAGCTGGGCAGCGTGTGGTGTCTCCATGTTCCTCTCGTTATGTTGCATATCTGCCAAAGGCATTTCTCACTCCTCCTTTGGTGGCAACTGGTACATTAGCTAAATTCGCTCCTTCCAGCAGATGGTGATGCTGCTGCCCCGTCTGTAAGTATGTGGTGCCTGAACAGCTCATATCACTCCTGTTCTCCTTTGCTTGATATTCAGACTGGAGGCTTCCAAGGGATTTTCTTACATCAATTTTTATATGACACCTTTCACCGGACTTGTGATCAAAAGAAAAAGACAGGCTCATTTTCTCAGTAAGTGTCATGGTAATGAGAGAGATCTAGGCTAAACTTGAGGGGAAACTTTTTAACTATAAGGATAGCTAAGTAAGCACTGCAGCGATAAAAAATGAGATGCCGTGAAACATCCTAAGGAGTGGTAGAGTAGTAAGAGAATATCTTCAGTGATAAGAATAGTAAAGAGAATACCTGTTGGGAAGGATTTAGATACCGCTGATCCATCTTTGGGACTGTGAGATGGACAAAACTTCTTAAAGTCTTCTGGTCTAGTCTTGCATATTCTTTTATTGGATTTTTTGATTAATGGATTATTCTGAACGTACTGTTCACCCTGTTCATATGGGTGTTTGAGCAATGAAATGTGTAATAAAAGAATGATGTAGTAAGGTGTATTTTAAAAGGCAATGGTGACCTTCTGTTGATGAGATCAGGGCTGTATATGTCTATATTTCCAGGCTCAGCAGAGTAAGACAGTGTGCAAATAGAACCCCAGGCTGGCATGCACATTGAAGACTTTTTACTCTTGTGATGCTTAGGAAGAGGAACTCAGTATGGATTTTTTAGAATGACTGAGGCAATATGTGACCTAAGCTGTGTCAAAAGAGGTGTGTTTTCACAGCTACTAGTTCAATAAATACCTGAATCTGTGACTTTTCAAAGACCAAAGTTTCTAGAATGTGCAGGCTATGAAGGTGATGTAAATAGACCCTGAGGAAGGCACTAGAGATTTCCAGAGAGAAATGGCCATTTTTATTAGTCAAGAAGCTCTTGAGAAAACTTAAAAGGGAGACCATCCAGCATTGCCAGCATCTCTAAAACCTGATTGAAAGAAAGTAGCCTTGCTACTGACTTCCTTGCTGCCAAACACTGGACCTGTTGTATTTCATAGAATTATAGAATGGTTCAGATTGAAAGCAACCTTAAAGACCATCTAGTGCCAACCCCCCTGCCATGGGCACGGACACCTTCCACTAGACCAGGTTGCTCAAAACCCCATTCAGCCTGGCCTTGAACACTTCTGGGCAACCTTTTCCAGTGTCTCCCCACTCTCCCTGTAAAGAATTTATTCCTAGTATCTAATATAAATTAAATTTACTCTCTTCCAGTTTAAAACTGTTACACCTTACCCTATCAACGCACTCCCTGATAAAGAGTCCCTCCCCATCTCTCTTGTAGGCCTCATTTAAGTACTGAAACGCTGCTATAAGATCTTCTTGGAGATTTCTCCACCAGGCCCAGCAAACAAAGTATCTCTTTTTTTTTTTCTTTTTCCTGCGGTAAGAGGTATGAGTCCAGCCATTCTGAAATATGGCATGTATAAGTAAATAACTCCTATCCAGCTAGTACGATAACTAATGAATATTTTCATTAACTAGTATAGGCAGGTGAATATGAACAGTTATGTAACTGATCCGGTAGAATTATTAAATCTGCTGAATTCATTCTTGATGTAAATGAAAACTCAGGTACATTCTTAGATTTGCTGCTATCCCTGGGAATGCCTCTCTAATTTTATAATCAGTGATATTTCTATGCTTGTGTTGAAATACCCATGGCTGAAATTTTCAGATAATACTGAAGAATGACACTGGTAGCTTTGTTCAGATAACATTAATTCTTAATACTGTTTAGTGTTTGGGGGTTTTTTTCATGTTTTTGCATAAATGTATAGTTCAATTATATAAACACAAATAACCTTTATATTTTTGTAATGTGGTTTTTTCCTCTCCAATACTAATGTTTGGATCTGTGAGGCTGCTGATGTAAATGAGATAACTTTGCACAAACCCTAAAGGTGAAATTTCTTGGTCATTGTTCTGTAAGGATGTGTGTTCTGCAGCACATGTAGTTCAGTAAAATGCTGATATATATTTGCATCCTTTTTCTCCTCAAAAAGTTAGATAGTTTCAGTATCGCTAAAAGCCTAGCATGAGATGGTTGGTCCCAGATAACAAGTTCTTGATCCTCAGTCTCTGTTTTGCATTACTTGAGGGACTACAAGCCATATAAGAAGCTCAAGTAAGAGTAAAACACTTTGGCATGCTCTTGAGAAATCCCTGTTGCTTCACCAAGATGCCCATAGCTTGGGGGCCTACACACCCCGTAATGTCTTGCTGCAGTCTCAGCCTCTTTTGTAGAGATCCTGGGTTAGGTTGTCTGCCTTACATAGACACTGTGGTTAGAAATAACTATGGAGTAAGTGGTGGTAGATTAAGCTAAGATGCTAGGGCAGTCTTCTGCCTAATTGTCTGGACTGCAAGCCTCAGTTTTCATCCAAGTCCTGCTGGGACAAAAGGTTTCATCCCTGCCACTTTCCCGATATTACCGGTGTCTTCAGCTGCCTGTGGTCTTGATTTGGATTTAAAATTAATTTGGGCTCAAGAGAAGGTTTGATGCGCCATTTCGATACAGCTCTCGAGTAATTGTGGATGACAAGTTTGTTATGACTACGTTCACAGCCCTGAGTTTTAACTGCAATGGAAAGAGGCATGTGACAAGGTAAATCAGATCAACAGTTTGAAGGCACTGACAGATTAACAGTACTGAAATCATTATGTCCTGGTCAATAACACTAAGAGTGATAAAATCTGCTTATCATGTGATCATGGATTGTGTTAAGGTTGTGCTCTTAGCAGCTGGTTGTGTGCTCAGAGTGTTAGTGGTTGGACTAATTTTGCTTTATCACATTTAAGTTTCCTTTTATATTTTCCTGATTTGCATAAACATTCTGATGACTCCTGGGAATTTTGTTTAATAAGAAGCTGCAGTTGTAAGTACCACTGAACACCAATTATGAGAAGCCTTAAATTTTAGAATTCACTGACATTTCCTAAAAAATTGCTCCTGGTTGAAGACAAACTTTCCACATTTCCTAACTTTGTTTCCAACAGCTTCTCAAGCATCTGCTTTCAAAACAGCTGAGCCATTTAAGTCATCTTAGTAGAATTTATGTCACCTGGTTTTTAAAAGGAGTAATACAGATATTTGCATTTGAGCTTGTTCCTTAGGATTCCCTAAGTGGTCACTGAAAGCAATCAAGACCCAATTCAGACATCTGTGTGAGGATGAAGGATATTCCTTCCTCATTCACTGCAAATTTGTACTGAGGAGCTAAGCAAGCTGTAGGGATCTGCACTGTACGTGACTGCATTTGCTTAGAGGGCTCCTACCTGCTGCCTCTCTTGAACCATCATCGGATGCGATCCTTGTCCTTGCAGTCCTGTGTCTCATTTGAGCTCCCTTCCTAACTCTGTTCTTTTAAATGCTGTACTGTCTAAGGGACTGCTTTCTTCTTTTGATGTATCCTGAGTCCTTTCTGCCTGTATCACTTCCAGCATCCTATCCCAGTATCACATTTGTCCTCTAATTTGCAGCTATAACACTGAGAGGAACCTCTGTGTTTCTATGAGCTAAGTCTACTCTCATTGTCAAAAGATTGTGAAAAAATTGTCTTTGTAGACCTCATCTGCACTAAATGTTCTGGTACTTCTCAAGCAGACATCTGCGATTCTTTGTTCCCAGTGTAGTACTGGGGATTGCACAGTCACAAGCTCGTGGCTTATGAAGGCAGGTGAGGATGAAACCACAGGAGGGTATTGTCAAAATCACAACAAGCAGTTTCTTAAGGCTAACCTTGTTGGTTAGAAGCATAGAAGAATGATACTTCCCTTTGAAAATGTAGTTCATCAGCAGAATTCTTGAGTATGTTTTTCACGGTTTCTCTGGAGTTGTCAGTGGCTTTTTATAAGTGAACTGCAAATAGCCTGTAGTATTAAATATTTCATCACTGTAGGTATAGTATATTCATAAATTTGTAGAGTGAACTTGTCAAAAGGCTTCTTATTTTTATGTTCAAATCACATATTTTTAATGCAAATCTGTTGGGTCTGTTATGTGGACTTAAATTGCTGCTTTGCTTGCAAAAATAGAAAAAGAAGAAGAAACTAAATCTGTTAGGGCTTTAAATGATTTTGAAATATCTTCAACAAAGATGTAGGATGCAAAGTTGTATCCACATAACAAATGTTTAGAGAAAAACTTAGGAATATAAAAGCACATGTAAGGAACAGTCATTGATAATGATAAGATTTATTCCACCACTTGTACTTTATTCCTTGTGAAAAAGGTGGCTTTATTTCTCATTAGGAGCACCCTTAGAGAATCTCATGTCATTAAAGCATTTAGAAGTTTTTACTGTTCATTTTTTCAATCACTGAACAATCAGAATTAGAAGTAATGCCAGATAATGAACCTGTGCTGCTTGTGGCCTCAAGGTATGGAACTTAATAGAAAGCCAGCTAATGAGAATATCCACAGCTGTACTAGGAAGGATAAAGAGGAAAAAAACCCAAGAATTATAAACCTTCATGCTTCAGAGCCAGCCATTAATTGGCAGGGAGGCATGAAGAAACTTCCACAGTGCAGAGTACGTATTTTGATGGCTTCTTGTGACTACTTCAGGAACATCTAGTACTCATCCCTGTTAAAGCGAAGATGGCATAGTTAAGAATTACTCAGGGCACTAGTCAGATATCATAAACCTAAAAATGAAGATGCTGATTACACATTGTTTGAAAGCTATATGGAGCATTAGATTTCTGTTCAGATATGCATTTTGTTAATTAGTCAGTGGAGGAACAATTCCCCTTCCTTGGGGGAAAGAAGTATATAGAAATAGATGATACAGGATTGGAAGCAAGGAGTTGGATATAGGCTTGAAAACATGGGTCAAATAGTGACCAGGATATACATGAAATAGGAATCAGACAATACGCAGAGAAAGAAGGTGTAATAAACCCAGTGGTACTACATACTGTTAAATGACCTCCAGTGGTTTAGAATTTCAGCTCCCGTTATGTCTGCATGGATCATGACTTTGGTATTGCTCCATAATTGTCTACAGTACAGTGTAAAAGATGTGCTACATCTTGAGCTTGTCTGGAATGTATTTTAAAAGATTTTTGACCTTGAAGCATTTTGAAGCAATTTGTCTAGTCCCTGAAAACTAGGAGTGCCTGCTGCTCTCTGTCTAACCCATGACATGGTTGTCTTCGTAAAAGCAGAGCTACTGTTCAGCTCAGCCAGTCTCGTGCTGCTCGTTCCTATTACCTTTCCTAAAGCAGAAGCAAGCTGATAGTTTTTATTCACTTTCGATAAAAGCGTAGTGAGTTAATAGCAGTAGCATGTGTACTAATTGGTGATAAAAGCGTTAGTAAAATGAGAACACTTTGCAAACCTGAATAAATCCGTCAGCGGAGTATCTTTATGGTATGTTTAGTAATCACTCACTAGGGCAAAGAGGCAGCCATGAACATATCTGCAGAGGATTGTGCTGTTGTTATATTGCCCTCTGAGCAGCATGAAACAACAGGGGAAATGAAAGACTTGATTTTAGCTTGTGACAGATGATTGTGGCAAGGGCTGGGGGCTGACCATCCAGTCCTCTGCTGTGTAGTCTAATAATGAATTGAGAATGCACTCCTTGACCTCTTCTCAAATTAAATTTGTCCCATAATTACAAAGACTTCTTTTCACCTTAATCTATTTTAAAGGAGATTTTATAACCTAATGTCTTCAAGAGGAAAAGGAAAATAGTCTATTAATTGGGAAAGTTTTCCCTGAACTGTTCTTTCCTGGCAACCCACAGAAGCTTTTTTTTGACTGCTTATAAAGAGTGATAATCTTTGCTTGGTAATAACACTTACAATGAGAGCGAGATTGATGGGATNACAATGAGAGCGAGATTGATGGGATACTAAAATTTAAGAGCCTTGGAAGGATCAGCACTGAAAATCTTTGGTTAAGGTGTTTTGGGTAGGATAAGGACTAGATTCAGAGCTTTGCCATTATTCAGAACAACACAGAACTAGTTGATTGAGTCCCTTTTTGCTACAGAAGCAACTCTTGCCTTCTGTTTTGTCCTGATAATCTCTTCTAAGAAGGAGAGGTGATCTTCGCAACACAAATTATAGTTAAATATTTTTAAGTAAAGGAAATAATATAATTCCTGATAGTCCACTTAAAAGAATTGTACTGACTCTGGGATTCAGATGATCACTTTTACAGATATTTTATGCACTTTACTGCTCTTCATAACAGCATACAGATCTTCCAGCAATTGACTTGGTCTGATTTACTTTAAATTCGTGAGTCAACCTTCTGATTGTTTCCACAGCTGCACTGCTGTGTAATAAAAATCTTCTGTAAATCACTATTTGTATATATACATGTGCATATTTTTACATAGAGAATTCCAAATGTTTCCATACGAAGTATAGGAAACCAAAAGAACACATCTAATATAAGAATATAAGAATCAGAAAATATTTTTATTCTCATGAATATCTTTCCAATCTAGTCGTATGCAACAATTGCTTGTTATTAGGCCGCTTACAACAAGAATCCGGATCACCATATTTCTGTAAAGTATCATAACCAATGCAGTAAAACACTGTGTACAGTAAAACTGCATAAGCATCTAGCCCTTTCTCTGATGTAATGTTTCCATCCTCTAATGCATTAGTAGGGTGAATTGTCAGCACCGCATGCTCTTTGCAAGAGGAGTGTGATGTTGATGATAGGGATTTCCTTCTGACTTTTTGGTCCACTCAAAATTATTTTTTACCTGTGGTTCAACATCACAGTAGTTCATAGGTTGCATTTTCCTGTTGATTCATAGGGTTATTTGTACCACAATTACTTACTTTTACTCATCGTTCTCAGTATATATAATTTCTGTTCGGGGGGAGGGAAAGAATCTACAATTCTACAAAGCTAAGCAGAACTGAAGTTAAAGGAATTAGATCTCTGATTGTACAGCAAGTGGCAAGCACAGCAAAAATGTCTTGACTTTTGCAGGTACAGCAAAACCAAGCTAAATCACATTCAAGACCATACAAGGCCTAACGAGGTTTGGAGCTGTGCATAGCTCATACAGATAATTTTTGCTGTAAAACTTGATATATGGGTCAAGCACCAGCATTTACCAACAGGGGTCTGGCTGGGCCACAGGGCTTCTGTCCATGCGGGGTAGTTTGAGTCCTACCTTTCTCAGGACTGCAGGAAGGTGAGTTTGGGAAAAAATGATTTGCAACAAAAACTGAGTTGCAAAAAGGAGATGACAGTATCACTCCTCTGCAGCATGATTTACTGAGGCTTAAAGAAATCCTCCCAGAGGGAAAAGCAGGTTAAGTTCCCTCGTGCTCCTCTAAGTCTCTAACCCAGGTCTCCTGCCTTCCCAGGAAGCATCCCAGCCACCAAGCTGTGTCCCAGGTTAGTTGACAGCCCTTGCTGTGCTATATCTGGACAGGAGCTCCCCCGCCAGCATTGCACACAGGATTTCATTACCACACAGACCTCTTGCAGCCAATGGTGCTTAGCGTGCAATAGCTTTCCAATTGACTGGTGCTGGCAGCAAGGGCTCAGTTTCTGAGGCTGCGTCGTGTTTACGTGAGGATTTGGATTTGAGCAGCTCACACCCTTCTCTCCCCTTAGGGCATAAAGAAGCCTGCAACAGACTGCAATATGTGTTACGGGTGTCTTCATGGAAATGAAGGCACGGTGGAATAGAAATGCTCAAATAAACGTCCTTCCCTGGCTCCAAAAGAGACTGGCAGTGTAACAGGAAGGGTAACAGGAAGTATGGCCCTTTTCCATGGATATATTGACACATATTCCATGATACTTTAACAGATTGAAAGCTACTGAAGCTGCAGTGCAGACAACATGCTCTCAGTAGCAAGCTACCCATGGTTGTATACATTCACGTTTGGAGTACTTGCAAATGAAAAGATCTATTGCCTTAGATTTGTTACACATGGATTACAGTATAGTCTAATCAAATACAGAAATTCATTCAAGGTATCACTGTCATGAAGCGGTCGGACCATTAGAAATCTGAATTCTTTGACAGCCCCTGGTTCTGTCTTAGTTCCCCATTAAAAGTCTTTTCACATTATTCTTTCATGCTTGAAGCACATAGTGTTACTTCACTGTTCTGAGCTTGACTGCATATTGCGAGGCATTTTTAGTGGAAAACATTTGGAGGGGTTTGTATAGCCCTAGTCCTATTTTTTTTTGTCTTTTGGCTTCAACTCAAGGGGCCAAAACACCCTGCTTCCTTCGGGGGAGCTGGGGAGCTAGTTTGCAAGAGGGACCATCTATGGGGAGGGAAGGAGCACAAACAGCCTTGTTCTTCGAGTTCGTGTTCCAAGTCCAATACTGAAACACAAGTGGTTGTTGACAGGGTGTGGATGGTCATAAAATATCATAAAACCAGAGTCTAAATGGAAGTAAAACTGTTCTACTGGTAGCAACAGATGCTGTCAAGCTTGTAACAGTTGGAAGAGAGTATAAGCTGAGTGAAGAGGAGGATTAGAGATGCTCCCCTTCTGATCAGAGCAATATAGACGATCTGCTCTATTACAGCTTGAGTTGACGAGAGATTTCACTGAAGCAGAGCTTGTTTCTGCCTGCCTGAGCTCTGACCTTACCACTAATTTTGAATTCCAGGGGAAATTGGAATAAGCAGGCAAATGATAGATTGACATGTGAATGGAAAAGCCAGGAGAAATGGACAGAGACACATAACATCAAGTATCCTGTGTGGAGGATGAAGGACCCATTTGTTAGAGCAGAAATGACCAAGTGGGATATATTGCGTATAAGGAGCATGGACTGAACCAAAGAAATGGTATTAGTACAAGAGCTTATATGGTGCCCTGGCTCCTGTATCAGTACTCTCTTCCCTTTGAACTTGTGCTAAATTTGCTATTTCTAATCTGTTAAGAAGCAGCAGTGCTCTGAACTGCTGGGAAGCCAACACTGGCAGTTTTGGATTAGCAGCATGCTCTCTTTGATGCATGGCTTGGCCTCTCTGTGTTCTCTCTAGACCAAAGTCTTGTGGAAACTGCTGAGTTTCTCCCTCACGTCATTTCTCTGATGCAACTCAGCTTGGCAAATGAAGCAAGGTTATTTGTAATAATTGTATCATCATCTCTCCCCCAAAGAGATCTCTTAGGGGGAACGTTTCTGAATATATCATTATTTGGAATGCAAACCCATTTTTTTTCCATAAGAGCCAGCAGTGCGTGCATTAACTTCATCCCTTATGGAAGCAATGCAGCCAATAGAAAAATGTTAATTGCTAATGTTGACAGAAGAAGTAAATAGGATTTTGTGCTCATTTTACCTGTTTAAATTCAGTTTAAGGTTGTACTTACATATCATTAATTTGTTAGGCTATAGGTGCCGATACTTTTGGGGTTGGGAGGAGTGTTGCACATTGCATCTTACTGTCCTCCTGTGTTTGAATGAGTTGGACACTATGACAAGACCAAGAGAGTCTTTAAGTATGTGGAAGAGCTGCTGGCTCAGCTCTGTACCAGTTTCAAGAGTGCATGCTGGGGTTTTGTCCAGGGGCCTCTTTCACAGCTTGCAGGTTTAAATACATCTCCAGTTTAGGAAGGGCCATAAGCCTTCAAGCATCATCTGGGGACTTGCTTCTTGAAAGATGTTTCTTAAAAAAGGGTAGGTACAGGGAGGATCCACAACTGAGGGAAGTGGTTCTCCTCATTCATCGGTGTCAGTTGGGTGCAATTGCCCTGCCCTGGAGTGATTGATGGTTTTATACCATAAAAGAATGTATTTGGTCCCAAAGGCTTTAGGCACATAAAACCAACTTATTAATATTCCTTACACCCCTAAAACTGACACATATGAACTAGCCTTAATACCCGACAGCAGTTTGTAACAGAGGTGTCATCGTTAAGAGGGGCGATAATGAATTATAATTATTAGGAATTTTTTTGCCCAGAATTCTTTTTTTCCACAGCCATGCTTGTTACATATTGTCTGCCTTACAAAAATACTCATCACGATCATGCCTAAAATCAACTAAAGGTGCTTCTAAATTGAAGTTTAGAAAACAGAATTTTCTCTTCTCTCTCAACGCATCTCTGAAGTTCCCCTCTTCAGCCTTGCCATTCTCACAGTATTCTAACAGTGGCACTTAGGCTTCTCCATACAACAACAGAGATGAACTGATAGAATTTTGAAAGTGAACTGAAACTAATGCTTGGGCATATTCCTCTTTCTAGCTGTTGCTCTATCATGCATGGTTAATACTCTCCAAAAAAGGACAAAAAAAATCACAGGAGCATCAAGGATGCAGCAAGTGCATGAAATGAGATTGTGCTTACCATAGTCCTCCAGAAAAAATAAAAAATGGTCTTGCTATTGCATGATTCTTACATGTTTCCTATGACGACTCCATTCATTTTTAACATGTGGATTCTCTGATCATTGCTAAGTCAGCTGAAGTCGTGCGACAGCATAAGCACAGAGAGGCAGTAACATGGGCCCCCATCCTTTAGTTGACTGCTTGTTTTCATCAGATTTGTAAGAACTTGGATAGAAAATTCTCTCTTTCTGTCGTA
>WEIS01004438.1:0-23340 GCA_013389965.1 Todus mexicanus | reverse complement strand
CCCAGGGCCCAGCACCCTGCTCTAGCACTGAGGGATTGACCTTTGCTTGCGAGTCAAGCCTGAGGTGGAGGGGGTTGCCTGAACAGTACTGTAACAGTCTCTTGAGGAGCCATTTAATGGCACTGATGACCAGCAGGATAACCTCCAGTCTATGGAGGTTTCCTACTTAAGCTACAAAAGGTGGAAAAGGAAACAGATGAAGCAACCTCTTTAAAAATCAAGCCAACGTATGAGTAAAACCACAATTCTCCCAAGCTCTGTGCCACAGATTTATTCGTGGATCCACAGACCACAGCACTAAGAAGTTCCTTGACTTCAAAAGCCTGCGTAGGTGGATGAAAGCAGCAACTCTTCTAGCTCCCTTTTGCTATGCAAGATAATCCTGGTATATCTCTCACATCCTTGATGAATCCTGTCACTTGGCTGGCTTTCCTGCATAGGATACTTCTGATTATCTGGTTACCACTTTACCTGACACGCAGGACAAATAGTTTGGGCTGTGAATTATTCAGAGTGGTGTACATGGTGAATATGATTTTCGCTTGCTATTCTTGAGCTACTGAGATCCTACATCAGTGCCATGTAGGAAACAGCTACAGATACGTGCCTAGTGGATAACTATACCTTGCCATCATGCTGCAGAACAGTACACTTCTAAAACTGATTGACTGTGGCTCATGCAACGTGGATGTCTTTGCCAATGGAAACCCTGATCACAGAACAATTTCATAACAGAGGCAGCCACACTGGCATTTGTGTAGTTGTATGCTTCATGTGAAAGGGTCTGCTATGTGTTGTGGCTTATTTTCCAGGCAAGCCTAAGTCATATTTTCCTAGCTCTTCAATTTGTTGCAACTTCACTTTCCTTCAATTGCCTCCGGTTTGCTGTGAACATTGCTGCTGCAATACTTTTCCATTTAGATGAACAAATACGTCGCAGAGCCCCTTGGACACTGTTACCACAGGTATTCAGGAAATAGCTGGCAAGAAGAATGTTGCAGTTCATATTCCCTCGGGGCAAGTACGAGATTGGCACAGTGCAAAACCCAGCCAAAAAAATTCATAAATACAGATGAAAAGAAAACTCAGTATAATCCTTTTCCAAAGCCGATTCTTTTCCAAAGCCGATCCTTAGTGAATCTCTGAGATGACAGGTTGGGTACATGCCTGGCTTTCTGCTGACATGATAATGGCTGATAAGACTTTGGCAAATAAGTAGCAGGGAACGCTCAAGTAAAACAGCTTTTCCTCCCTCAAGCATTCTGAAATAGACCTCCAGCTGTATCTCACATAACCTTAGCAGGACACTTCACTGACAGAAAGCAGCACTGCACCAACCTGAGAAAGAGAGCTGAGGAGACCATTGTACTGAGAGTACTGGTTCACTGAAACAAAAATGCCTTGCAGAAAGATATTAAGGTAATTAGACAAATCAGGAAAATGTGTGGTAGAAACACAGAGAGCATCTTGTCTGTTGGACTCATCTGCCAAGCTCTCTGCCCACCAGCCCAGGAGCCCTACCTCCCAGAATCCTATGTACTTTCATTACCTTGCAAATTAGGCTGTAGCTCCCAGGTACTGAACACCACCTGAGCTCTGCTTAAGCAGAGGAGTTTCCCCAACACTTCACAGCAGCCTATTTTCTGACCTTTTTTCCTGTATTCTGATTTCAAACAGAAATTTTAGCATCTAGCCAGGTTTATTTCTAACAATAGCAGCCAAATCCTCATATACTGTAGATGTTTGTACTTCCACAGAAAATAAGGTTAACACCCGACTAAAGGTGCAGCAGGTTGGGTTTCAGGGAGCAGTGATCTGACTTTCACTTCAGCTCCAGCCAGGACAGGATTTGAGCATCCTGAGGTGGAAACTCTATATTCAAATTTCTTTAATATGGTGCTTGACTTTTAACCATAGCCTCCTGAGAAAATCCAAGCACTCTGCATGATCTTTTGTCACATATTACTTTAAATATCTACTACATGTCATTTCCTTTTTGGGTCTGTGTAGAAACATTCCTAATGATGCTACCAAAAAAGCAAGTTAGTACAAACCTACATAAGCCTATTACTTTCTAAGTGGTCATGCTGACTTAAATGGAAAGACTCCAGCTGACTTCACGGAAAGCTGAATCAGGTCAGTAACGAAGGTTGCAAATTCAGGTTTGGTTCAGTCACACAGAAGTTCAGAGACTTGTCTAGATCTGTTGAATACGTGAAATCATCAAGACTTTTGCACTTTGCAAGAGCAAAAGCTACCATAAGAGTCTTGGAAATCAGGATGCTGCAAGACTGAGCCTTCACACAGCACTGCCGCTATATAGAGAATTGAAATGAGAAAGGCAAAAAAGAAGGTATTTGGTATAAAAGCGAATGCAATCTCAAGAAGGGTGATTTTTTAAATATATATTTTTTTAATTTTCTCTCATCCTGGATGCTCGTCTTTATTTCACTTCCTTTATGGCATTAGTTCTTTTTATCTGGAGAAACTGTGCTCCTCACTGCTTTCTTGGGCGCTAGCCTCAGTCCAAATTACCATCTAACCCCATATATTATTAGTTACCTGTCTATTGCGATCAGCTCCTCACCTCAACAAAAGGCTTCGGCTCCCTTATTAACAATATTTCATCGCTGCATAGATGGATGTAGAATGACAAAGGTATATGAAATAATGAACAACACAATGAAAGCCCCTTGGATTTTCCTGTTCTACCCCTAGAATAAGGAGACATTTCATGAAATTAGAAAGGCTGCAAAGGCTGATATGGATTAAAGGAAAGACTTTTCCTCTTTGAACATAGTATATAACCAGCCTGTGAAATTAACTGCTGCCTACTCAGAGCTGGGGAAGAATGAGATTTTATTTTCTCTGTCCTTTTTTTTTTTAATATGGAATCTAGTGATATTCATATCCTCAAAGCACATTTTGAAATAAAGTAATAAGGGAACATCTTAGTTAAAAGAAAACCTGAAACCGGAGGTAGTGGTCTGCACAAGGCTGTTATGGGAGCTATTAGTTGTTGTCTGGCTGTATTTGCCTTAACTATGCTCTTAAGAGAAGGAGGCTTAGAATAAGATGTTTGTAAAGTAGATGGGAGCAAGAAAGCTAATGAAGAAAAGGGAGAGGTGAAGGAAGGAGGGGTGAGATGCAGAGTCAACAAGCTGATGACCTTCAGAAGTCTGAGTGGACTTCTGGAGTAGCATGGGAAGTTCTGTTTATCCCACAGTGAGAATGATGTTTAAAGCAAGTCAGCAATGCCTCACTGATCTGAGGCACATGAGGAACAACAGGCACAGGGGGCACTGCCCACCCCAGCCTGAGGTGAGAGGGGCAGGGGAGTTGGGTGCTGAGCCCCTGCCTCCCAGGACACAAAAGCCAGGCTACCCTAGAAGTAGAGCAGCTGCTTGCACAGGACACAGCCCAAGCTCTGCAGTGTTCTCTGGGCCGTAGTTTGCTGGACAAACTCATCGGTGCAGCCTTTATTACTCGGGAAACTTCACTGTGCTACATTTTATGGTGCTAAGCATCTTTAAATAAGAAAATTGAACGTGGTCTAACACTCTCTCATAGTAAACATAGTAGTAAAGTTATGTTCAGCTCCTCTTGTGACCTTGTTTCTGCACCTATAAATCCCTGATGGCAACTTTTGATTTCTCCGGAGCTACTCCTGACAACACTTGCTGGTCACAGTCCTCTTCCTCGACCAGCATGAGCAGCTCTCCTGCCTGGTTTGTTTACAGAAACGGCAGTACAACAATATAAAGTCCAAGCTGGACTTCCCCGCCAGCTCCTTTTTGTAAGATGAAAATCACATGGTATATTACCCAAAGATTCAAAAACTCATTGCAGTAGCTTAAGATCCACTGGTAAAATTAAAAGTGATAAGGGATGTTAATCTTCATGCTCCAGGATATAAACTAATTACCATCTGGAGTCACAGGAGGAAGCCTCCCTCTTTATACTGATACAGCCTTTCACTGTTGCCTGGGAAAATGATGAGTTTGGAAGAGGTTGTTCCTCTCTCTGATGCATTGACCTTTGTCAGAGACTGGATTCGCAGCTAGTGGATCAATGGCCTATTTTAGGATGACATTCCTGTGTTGATATATCACCTTCCATTCAAATACATCCATTTGATTTAGCATCCATTAGCAAGGTAAAGCCCCAGAGCCTTGTATTTGTCAAACTGTTTGTTTACCCTTTTTATTCCGGAGATTAGTGCAATCTTACATGCAAAGTGCAAACGAACACATTCATTGCTCCATAACTCTCCTTTCATCTGAAAGGTTAGTGTTCCCTCCATGCCTTTTGGAGGCAGCAGTAATGGTGACACTGGTACAGACCAAAGCCTTTTATCAATGAGCAGTGTGGCAGGTCTATTTGTTTGAGCCCTTGCTGACACCCACAGTCTCTGTAATTCAGTCTGACAGATTGAGGCCACGTTCCAGATCTCACAAAAGAAGCAGAGGCGGGTATTGATTTTTCTGTTATTGTTGGTGATTTGCTGCTTCACTCCTTTTACAAATGTTTAAAAAAATTATATATATATATATAAAAAGCAGGAAGGTCACAGCTGCAGGTTGGCAGAGCACACAGTGCTGGTCCCTGTTACTTCCTTCTGCCTCTTTCTGATTCAGTGGGCATGTTCCAGAGACCCAGACCAACAACACTGGATAAATATGAAAAAAATAGCCATGGTACTGCTAATGACCCAGAGGGAGTGCAGAAGACATCTAGTTCCAAGCATCTTTCACATGGCAACTTTCAGTAATGCTCCTGAATCTCAATTCAGATTAACAGCTGTATTTATAGCTTCTCCTGCACCGACTCTGGCACGCAAATAACCTTCACGTTCACATGGAAACCAGGCTTCTCAACATAGTGTGCTCAGGCTTAACTGTAACTCACCTCAGGTGTCAAGCCATTTGTCAAGTTCAGACCCAAGGCAGGTCCTGCGACTATGTCCCCTCACTTGTGCAGATAACATGTGGACACCTTGGATCAACTCATGAAACTGCTGCATTTGTGTGGCAAGGTGCACATCTGGTAGCATCTTAGTCCTGATGTGCAAGATACTAAGGTATTCATCTCCCAGTAAAACCAACAGAACTTAAACACCTAAATCCTAATCTACTATACTAGTTTCTGTGCTTTTGGGAGCTTTCTAATCTCCAAGCGTACTAAAGCAAAAAAAAATAAATTTATGGGTCCTCATCATAAAGTGCTCAGGATTTCCCTTTTTACAGTGAATTCAGGACAGAAGAAGTGTAGATACAGGTCTGGACTCCTGAAAAGAGCATATTTCACACATAGCAACAAACTATTTGTAGTAATTTTCAAATAGATTCTGAATATATTATATGCCTCTTCAGTTTCTCTTAGAAAATGCTGAACACTGTTTTGGTTTTAGTGCTGTGTTAAAAAAAAAAAAACCCACCACAGTTGCAGTCGCTCAAGTTCTGGGTTTTTTGTTTCTTGGGGGAGTGGGGTAAAGAGGAAATCCTGGACTGCTCCCACAGCAGAGCAATAGAAACCAAACATCGAGCACTAGCAGTAGGCTAATGCCTCTAATGTAAATACAAAATATAAAGGAGACTTTTTAGCAGCCTTTCAGACTTTAAGAAAGATAAGGAATATCTTCCTACTGCGAACGAAGCCATTTTCACTATCACAGGGCTTTGGCAATCAGCTTCCTACACAGTTTGTCATGCTGAATGTCACTAATACTATCTGAATACTGATATTGCTCATGACTTTTTGTTATGTCTCATGTAAAGATTTTATGTGTTTAATTTAGCAAAGAGATTGATAAACGGATATAAATCTTTGTAGGGGCTACTGATAAAAAACCCTCCTTTAATATCACACTGATGCCTGTGCTGCATTAGGCATCAATAATATTTACATTTTATCCTTTTTATGAGCTCAGTGGCATTGCAGTGATTGTTCTTAAGATGATTGAAAAGCACAGTAATCTCCTGGGAATACTGACATAAATTTGGAGTAACCTTGTTGCTTCTGATGGAGATACTTGTGCATTACAGGGAGTGCTATTCAGCCCAGGTACTGTGTCATACCTGCAGTTACCAGCAAGGAGAAATATAGCTACTTAGCTTGCTACACCTCCTTGTCCTTCCTCTTTGATGTCCTTGTCTGGTTTGACAGAAACAAGTATTTTCTCTTCTCCATCCATGATGCCAGTAGCACGCAACACCTTCTGGTATGGCTCATGAGGAGCATTTTTTGCTCTCCCAGAGGAAAGAAAAAACCTACTCCTGCATGGGTCAGAAAGAGGGAAGCAGGACCACCAAAATCAGCAGAAATCTTTCTTTCTCTTGCTCCAGGCATTTCTGGCTCACGCTTCTTCCATCAGAGCCTTGCTCCCATCAGCTGGCTTCAAGAAGAGCATGAGAGCATGTCCCTTAATGGCCATTCTCCAGCAGGGAGCTTGCAACTTGGGCTACACAGGGCAGCCGCAGGCTGAACAAACATCTGTTTCAGGGAGCAAACACTGAGCTACCAGTGGGTTTGCTTTTACCAGTTATAGCCCTATCTATTCTACTGCCTTCTTTAAATTTTGCATATATATATATATTTACATATACGGTTTGTGGGGTTTTTTATTTTCAGTTACAAATAAGCATCATGCTTTCAAGGAGGAAAAAAATCACTGCTTGCTCTCTTTCGGGAGCTGATCTGTGTTCCCAGGCAGGACAGACTCCTCTTTGAGAGAAGGGAGGTTTAATTTCCACGGTGCCACTGCATTTCTGCTTTACACACCCTGGCCTGGAGGTGATAACAGCAGAGGGGGCACACCACTTTGTACCTTAGGGGTGCTGACTTGTATCTCCCAGGGATGCTGACATGCCAACGGATGCAGCTGGTGAGCAGTCCTGCAGCCCCACTGAAAGGAAAGGTGTGATGCTCTACCATTTCCATTAGCATCATGCCAAGAGGTCACAGCAAAGGCTGAAGGGAGTAGGATCACACTGTGGCTGTAAGGACAAGCAGGTAGCCCCAGCGTGAATGTGTTTAGCCAAAATATGAAAGCAGAGAGAGGTGGGAGTAAAAATGAAGGCAGAGAGAGGTGAAGTGATTGGTCCAAGGTCAAAGAAAACTCCTTGCTAGAGCTCGAAACACACCTCTCATGAGTCAATCTACAGACCGCTGCCAATCCTTGAAGCAGCTTTCCCAGAAGTGGAATACACGCCTATTTTGACAGTATTTTATTTGCGTATAACTATAACTGTGAGCTTGTAATGGTAAATTGCTGCATGAAACTCGGTCCTCTTTGGAATATGACTTCTTCACAATACGCAAGAAGTCTGGTATGAATGCCTTACAAATGTTATTCATGTTACACCTCAGGGGCAAGATAAATAGTACATAAATTGAACGAACACCCAGGCACATTAATGGGAAAGGCTGCGCAACTCCAGTTGTCCTATGAACTTTTCCATTTTCCTTACAGAAATTGTTTCTGTCGATATTTTGATTTAAATTGAGCTGAAGGGGAGGAAGGCAAAAAGTTTAATCGGAAGGTTGTCAACAAACTGTGCTCACTTAAGAATTAGTGGACAGTGCTGCTACTCACAGCTTTGGATACTATAGAGCTTTCCTGCAGATAAATTATGCTGGGAGCTATCTGAGGAGGCTGGAAAATAAGCAAAACAAAAAAAATCACCACATTTAATTTTTTACTTTGTTTTGGAAAATGTTGATCAGAATTTTTTATTACCAGTGCATTTTTGCAAGAAGTAAAAACCTGGAACTGGTACAAAATAGTACTGTAGCATTATTCCCAACTATCACGCAATTTTTGTCAGTGTTGAGAGACTCCTGGTTAGCTGTTGGAAAAAGTTCTGCTAACTGGAAGAAGGAAAACTACAGCCACACCTTTTACTGTAGCAGACACAAATCACTGACACCCTATTGATTAAGCAGCTGAAGAGCTGTCAGCTTTGCCTTTTGGCTTCCCTATCCTCAGCTGTTCCCACTCTCTCTCCTGAGATGATTCTTTGTGAAGTTTTAGCCCTTGATTTACCTCATGAACTCAGCAGAGCAAGGACTTGTCTCCATTTAGCTCCTGTAAACATTCACCATCATTTTCATAGTTTAATGAGGTTTCAGAGTTTGAATTAGAAGCAACCATTGTGTTACCTAGCAGTCAAAGGGTAACTTTAACCCAAGAGGCTCATACCTACCCTCCAGGCACAGGAGAGCAGTGGTCCTACTTCACAACATCCTTTCCTCCCTTTAACTCAGATATCAGTGTATCAAGCTCAACAGTCTGTCATCTGTGGTGTTCACTGACAGCCCATTTTCATGGTGGATAAAAACCACTGACCCTTCACTGAGGTACTTCCTGAATCTTGACTTTATCTTTCTAGTGCTGGCAAGATCTTGTTTTTCAGCAACAGAATCCAGCCAGGGATGGAAGAAAATATTGTTCATCTTGGTTTATTATAAATGTATCAACCAAGCAGAGCTTTCCTTCCCAGAGGAGAGTATTAACTCGTGAAGACACAAGAAGGGATGCAGAAAGGCAGGGAGAGGCTGGCCAGGTAATACAAAGCATTGCTTTCCCCCTGCCCATGTTGATAGACCTGATATCAGCATCACCTACAGTTTTATTGCTGGCAAGGCCAGCAGAAACCCCAGGAACTTCAGAAGTTTGGAGGAAGAGGATGGCAGAAATATTCATGTCTGAAACAGTAATACACTTCATTGTACAATGATACAAATGAAGATTCCACAGGTTCTTTGTATGAAAAATTAGGTGGGTTATTTGTTTGTTTTTAAATAAAACACTAATTCAAGGTCAATAGTAAATACCTGCCATACTACAAGTGGCAGTACAGAGGGAGAAAGCTGGCCCAGAATACAAAGAGCAATAGAACAGGAAGCAAATTAAGAAGTGCTTATAAATTGATAGTGTTAAAGCCTGGGGAACAGTAAATGAGGAACACTCCAGTCAGTTATAGAAAGACTTAGATCATTTAGAAGCTAATGGCAAAGACAGTTCAAAGCTGACAAACACAGAATAATGAGGACTTTTAGATATCTTACACTCTCTCTGAATCTTAAAATGCACAGATTAAAAAGGCAAGAAACTCCAAAGAGACAATCCAAAGGTTGTTTTGTGTTTTTCTGTTCTGGAAACAGAGAGCAAAATGCAGTCTTTCCTCAGAACAAGTGTGTTAAGTAAATGCCCTGACACTGGGAAGAAATTTAGCCAAAAGAGTAAAATGGTTTAGAAGGTAGCATAAAACCTAAGGAGAAGAGCAAGAATAATTTAAAAGGAAATAAATTGAAATCAACAGAAAAGTCATCCTGGTTAGTTACGTATTCTTGAAAATTAGAATAAGTATCTGAACTCCTTTGCAGATCTGGCCTCCAAGCAATTAGAAGCCAGGTTTCATTCAGAAGTCAACCTGCTTAGGAGATCACTTACTTACATCATCCTTTGCTGTGAGACTAAGGCTCCTGAATCACTTTAGCACACAGGTACAACACAGAGCATCCTAAACGTTTTGTAAATCTTTTTGCCATTGAAATGTGACAATGCAACACAAAGAACCTATGCTCAAAGAAGCATGCCAGAAAACCAACAGCTTCTCCATAAGGAAAATTCAAGAAGAAAAGTTCCCCCTCCCTTTTTTTTATGGGGAAAAAAGATTATTGCCCTCCTCTCGCCCCACCAGGAGACTGAAGCTGCTTTGAAACTTTGCAACATTTAGGTATTAGCCAAAACTTTTTGATTAGTTCTGCTCTAACAGAAATGAAAATTGAGAGAAATATATCAACTAATGGCCCAGACTCCCACAGGTTATAGAATCCTAATCCAGGATCCGACATTACCACATGAAAAATACCATTTGTTAAGAAACACCCACACAAAGGACTTTCATTTGCGATATCTTGTCCAGGTAACCCACACCTGGCAGCCTTACAATACTCCAACTGATAAGGCTCAGAACGTTGAAGAAGAATGTCTTTCAAATAGATCTGAACTGGTGTAAGTCTTGTGTAAAATCAATAGGCAGCATTCATTTAGCAGCAGGTTGAACTCACGCCAGTCCTGACTGAACTAGAAGGTCAAATAAACATAGATATTTCAAGATTAAGGTTTGGGAAGATTAATTGACTTTTCATGTGCTTCTCTAAAATTACATCTTTAGTTCTGGGAGCCAACAATAGGAGCTGGAACTCTACAGTGACATGTGAAGTTACTGTCCCGAGCTTTCATTTAAGGCACGAAGCCATCAACAGCTATGCCCAGACATAACAGGCTCTATGAGTTCTCCACAGCCGTTCATGTTTTTCAACCAGTGCAACAGTTTTTGGAGAAAAGGAAGGAAAGCCCCATGTCCTGCAGTGGATCTGCAAGCTCCGGGTCTATACCTCTGTGTATGAAACCAAGCTTCACACCTCTGCTGCACTAGTGAGAGCAAGTCCCAGGCATCTGAACCCATCATTCATGCTGGATGAGGAGCAAAGGCACCATGCCCATCCCGTCCTTGGCACACTGTCCCTCTTCCCCCCTATTCTCCTCAATCTACTTTCAGGCAACAACATTCATCATTGCTGGTTCTGCTGTAAAGCCATCTCTGCCTGAAGGCACTTACTTTCTCAGGGTAGTAAACACCTTTCCTCCTCATTCAGTACCTTCTCACCACCAACCATTAATTATTGACCATAACTGATGAAGCTCTGGCTGCTGCTACATTTTAATTTTGCATTCCTGCATGCAGGTAGGAGGGGGTAGCCCTTGCCCAAAAGGGTTGACCAACTGAAAAAAAGAAACAAAACAACCACAAATATCCTGTAGCTCAGCACTGGTCACAGATGTTTAACCACACAGAGGTTAAACATGTCTGTGGAAGCCACAGTTAGTGTCCTAGCCCCTGATGTGCACTTTTCTTTCAGCACAGAAGGGAAAAAGGTGACCTCTCTCTTCAAAGGAAAATCATCCCCAATTATGGTAACCTGAAATTTCTCAGCAACAAGGCATTTCTTGAAGCTGAGCCAGGTATGGAGGACAAAAGGAAACCGGCGTACACAGTAACTGTTCCCAGAACATTAGATCAAATTTTTATGCTATTTATCTGTGCAAGAAGGAAAATACAGCTCACCTGAGTAGATTATAGTGTTGACGATGGATTAAGACTTAAAGCAAGTCTTGTCATCTTTTATTAGGCATAACATCAGAGCACACTGGTAAAGAATAAACTGCATCATTGCTAGGTAACATCAGAATTTTCAATTATTATTATTCCAGTCATCATCACACTGCAACATGTAGAGACAAATACCATAAATATACCCAGGAGGAGTGTGGGGAGGAGAGTCCTTGTTGGCTTCATAGGTACACACTTTTGGCAGGTTTGGTTTCTATATGGTAATTATTATTTTTCAAGTCAGTGCAGCAATAATTCAGGCATTCAGACTTTTCCCCCTTGTCAACATTCAGAGAAATACATTCAAGTATAAGTTGTCTTAACCTTCTTATTTTAGAAATCCAAATGACAGCACACTTTGATAGTAACCTCACTGAGACTGAAGTCCGGGGTGGTAGGAAACTCAAGTGCCACTGGTCAGAATTTAGCAGCTATATTTGAATGAAATTCAGGTCAAGAAGCTGTGGGAAATGAATGAAAGTGTGTTTCACTGAACTCTTGAAATTTTGATAAGGTTGCATTTGTACAGTTAAGCCCAACAGTACCACAGTCTTGGGTTGTATCCGAGATACCAAAGTAGGTATAAAATTTCTCATCTTTTGCAACCAGCAGTTCTGCTCAACGTCTGATCCCAACACTTGTTTAGTTATGAAAAAAGAGAAACACATCTCTTTCAGCTGGCTGTAATGCTTTCTGTTTCCTCCTGCCACTTAATAATTTTTAAGTGGCATTTTATTGGCATTTATCATGATTTAACAGCACAATCATTTGCTTAATATTTTATTACCTGAAAACACTTCTTTCTCTACTGAAGCAAGTATGTTCTGCTTAAGAACTACAGTAATACAGCTTCTGTTTCATTGAAGCTTCACTACACTGAAAATTCCCATGATATTGCTTTCCCCCCTTAATTCCATCCCTAGAATTTTCAGCTGGAACCATTAGAAAGCCACTGCCTGTGGATGTCTTGCGCACCAGTTCAGCTCCCCATTGCTCTCCTATAGGGAGGCATGTGCTGAAGAAAGAAAACATGTCATCTTGTGCCAGAGGGAAAATGCCTTCAGGCATAAAGCTATACCTTCCTGGTTTCTAGGAGAGGGTCGTCTTGCCTAGTGAACTGTGCTCTCTGAGGAGCAGAAACATCATACAGCGAGAAATCCAGGATGAGCCACTCTCTTAAGTAACAGAATTTTACAATCAGGAAATTCAACAGGAGGAAATGGAAAGCAATAATGTCAAATATTTCAAAATCCTTTCCTCCCTGTCCCCCTCCAAAAAAAAATATTTAAATTTCATGGAGCCTAAACTACATAAGAGTGTGTTTATCTCTGTTAGTGCTATTTTCCCTGCACCAACTTTGCCTATTTAACATCTTACAGGAAGCCCTACACACCACATCCCACACTGCTGACCTAATCCAAAGCCCCTTGAAGAAAGTAAAGATTTCACTGATGGCAGCGCCTTTGGATGGGGTTGAAAGGAAGGTGGAGTTTTTTCCACAGAAACAGGCTGATGAACTTGGCACATTCATAGCATGAAATCCAGTCGGATAGTGAAGGGTGGGATAACTGTACCAGAGTAGAGGCAGGAGGATCAAAGTAGTCCCAGTATGGCATCTCTGGTGTTTTGTCCCCAGCTGGTTGTGCCACTAGCTGCAGAAACAGTACTGGTGGCAGGTACTGCTGCTGGAGCAAACCCCTACCAGACACCTGCTCACACACCCATTTCCTTCCCTCCAGGACTGGGCAGGCGGCTGAGTTTCACCCTCAGTTTTTCCAAGGAATAGTGCCACATACCAAGTTGAAGAGGAAACACAACTCTCAGCTGCCTGTGGATGAAATCTGCTCCTGCAAGTCAAACAAGTTGTTCTGGCCACACCTACTACTGCATTTGCTTTTCCCTGCTGCTAGTAGAGAATTTCAGTCAATATAACACTTTTTTTTTCCTTTAATCCATCAGTCAGTTGACCTCTGAACAACCCCAGACTGAAAAGGTATTGGAACCATTTAATGTTCAAGCATCACAACCGCCTAGACCAACTTCTGCTGAAGAAGCAAGAGGAAGGGGAAGGTTTAAAACATTTCAGCACTTTGCACCAGGGAATATTACAAGATCCTGACAGTACAAATCCTTCTTCTGAGCTGTAAACATTGGCTATTTGACATGCTCATGAGAACCCTAAAAATAAATTAACCTGAATTTCAAAAGCCTTAGTGTCCCTGAAGGCCAGCTCATCACCACCAGTGTAGTTTGTTATCTCAGCGGTTAACAAACAGTGGGAGCCACACAGCCTGGAATGGTCACAGAAGTGTCTGTAGCTGCTCTGCTACAACAGGAGGGGATCTGGGAATAATTGCAGGCTGAATGAGTTGCATAATACAGCGCAGATCCCAGCAGTACATTGTGTCCTGATTACCAGTACAGGAGCTAGAGCTGCATCGATATTATAGTTTTAAATTCAGTCGTCTTTATTCTCAGAGACTGAATGCGAGAGGCAGAAACGACCAATTCCAGAGATGAACAAAAATTGGTCAGGAGCTCAGAAAGAATTGCATTGTCTTCTGGCTGGCAGCCTGACAGCTGCTGATTTCTGTGTAGCACTGTGTCTAATAAATAGGTGGAAAGGCCTTTGAACAGCCTAGACTCCCTTTCTAAGCTCTTCATTAGAAGGTTTAAATTTCAGGACACCACTCTCCTCCGGTTACCACAAGGGATCAGGAAACCTATTTCCAGTGACTGTTGCCCAAGAGATAAATAATGCCAGGCCCTGGCAAAAAGAGAAAGGATGAAAAGAGACAAACAGCGGCTCAGTTTGGTGCTCAGAGGTCGCAAAAGGATGGATTTTAAAATGAACACAACCTGCCACATGCTAAAAAGTCCAAACAGGCTTTGGGTTCAATTCCAGACATTCAAAACGAATATTTTTAATCATGTCTTTGCAGGGTCTTGGAACTTATTAGCCTCCTCCCTACATGATTTGTTTTCTCTCATCTTCTAGAGAAGCTTCCCCTTGCTGAGCATCCCCTGCTCCCTCTCTTCTGGCACTATCCCCATCACCAATGCAGACAGTTTGTCACAGCCATTTTCATCTGATTTTCACATAATTTCTCACTGTATTACATTGCAAATAGATAAAACTAATTTACTCCCTTCTTCAGTTAACAAACAATTTTTAGTGAAATCATGGCTGCCTCAAAAGATCCTATTACTTTTCATATTCTGTTGTATGTAAAATGCCCACAGACCCTCTTCCAGGACTCAGTATTTATAACTTCTGATGCAAAGATCACAGGCAGGACTGATACAGCTGAATTTTCCTCAGAAGTAAACACCAAGATGTCCCATCAACGGTTCTGGCACAGACACGCAGGTGTGTGTGAGTATACATATATATATATTACCGTTCACCTTATATTTCTGCTCTTTAAAACCATCCCTCTGAATGAAAGAAATAGATACAATTTCAAGTGTAATTCACTGGAGGAAGATGCCAGGGTACTTGTATAGCATTTAAGTGTCTCTTAGTGACGACAGACATCTAAGTGCTGCCAAAATGTTGCACAAAGTCTAAATCTGGCCAAATACTTTCACCAGGCAAGGGGTCCAAGGGGTCACAATCAGAAACATGAGTCATTGAGTTTATTGTCCTTACCCCTTGACACTTTTATCCACCATGTCCCTAAGCACTGAAGTCTTCATCTGGATTCAACTCTGTCATCATGAGAGGGTACAATCTCAATCTGATCCACTCTAAATATATGTCTCTGCTAACCTGGGTCATTATGACCCCTTTCAAAACCACAAGTGGAACAAAAGTCAACTGTGGGATCATATCTGAAGGGTTATCTCTGGAAGCAAGATTTCTGGCATCATAAAGAAAAGGTGAGCTTCGTCCCAGAAAGTTTTAATTCAGCTCCCTAGGAGCTGTTGAGGGAAATGTCTACTTGGAGAGTGACAGACAGAGGACCCCATCTCATTTAACTAATGTAAACTGAAAACAATGAAGAATGCTAGCTTAAATATTCTTAGCATAAATAAAAATAGCAGTGGATCGTTCACACTGGTATGATCACAAGCTCATACTTAATATTCAAAAAGGAAAGAGTTCCTAGAAGCTGAATTTCATCATGCAGTATAAATATAAACAAAGCCTTACTGTAATATGTTAACATATATATGACAATAACCCCAGCATTTGTATTAGTATATGGTTTGGTTTTTGTTAATATTTTAAAGGGCTGTCATATTTTTTGCTGTTGCTTTGTTGGGTTTTTATAAATAAATCACATAGCATTAACTAATATTCATTTCAAAATAAGTGACCTGACTGCATGTATTCTGCATGGTATTCAGGCTGATATATACAGTACAGAAGTTAAATTTTCATTTTGAATTAATTAAGAATTAATGACTACTTAGAGTGTTAGTCATGTCTTGAAATGCTATTTTTCTCAAAGGCAGGCAGTGGCAGAATTAGTCAACTCCAAGTAGTACAATTAGATGCAGCTTCATGAAAAGCATGAAGAGTTCAGCACATTAAAGGATATTATTTTACTGAGCATGTTATATGCAGTGAATGAACCTTTTGTATGTCTGCAAACCATTTAAAATTAATTTATTTTTCATTCAGTCTTACATATTGTATTAGAACTTCAGCTATCCAAGTACTCTTCATTTTTTCAGTATTAAAATTAATACATTAGTATACTCTGAAGTGGGGTTCGACCTATAGTTTAAACAGCTTCCAACACAGCACAGCAGAAACGTTCCTAAGGGATGCGGAACCCTGCGGTCATCATTTCTCCAGTTTACTACCAAATGTTATACTATTTTTCCTCCCCCTCCTGTGAAAGGGTAATAAGTAACAAGGAGGTAGTAAGGAATTTTAAAAGAAGCCTGATTCGGTAACAAAGTGCACACTTATTGCTCAGTTTATGGTAGCCTGAGGTTTGAAGAGCATTTCTGCTGTAGAGTGCCCCTTGGCAGGTGCATTTCGTGGGCTGGCAGTTGGAGAATGTGAAAAGGAACTTTCAGCTACAAGAGAAATCAGTGCCTGGGAACTTGCCCATGAGGCAACCCTTCTTCCTTGGGTAAGGGTTCATTATGGGCAAGTATAAAATAAGCTGAGATCCCAAGAACCATAACATTATTCCTGACACATTCTCCACTGAAGATTGTTAAGCACTGACAGTGTGCTCGTCACCCGGGGTTAAACGCATCCCATGGAGAGGAATTGCACAGGCCCATATGCCAGATTGTTAGAGCCAAGCAAATATTTTTCACACAAATATTTTATTCACAAAAAGGCTTTATTTTTCAACTGAAATAATTTGCAAATGCAGATCAAATTCACTGAATTGCCTCAGAGGTTTAATAAAAGATGGGAAAACAAGCTTCTAAAAAAAAAAAAAATTGCATATTTTAATCTGGTAGTTTGAAACAAGTCTCATCTTTCTGTTTTGTTTCAAAATTATTTCTTTTGCATTTGGCATAAGAAGATACTCTAACAGATGATCTCCCTGAGCGGAACTCTTCCCACCTCACATTTTGGGCCAAAGTTTAATTTCACACAAAAAACATTTTGGAGATTTGTGTGGAAAGGAGTCATCTACATTGAAAAAGGCAGTTGCTCTGTTATACGTTTATAGTACCCTAATGTTTTAGGGCATGATCCTAATCTAGGTTAGTGTGAAAAAAAGATTTACTCAAATGAAAACTACAAGGCTAGATCAATTTTATGAACTGTGAAACCAAAGTGCTAAATCATGAGCTATGTGCCTTGAGCCAATGAGAACGTGAGAAGACCAAAGTGCAAGAATGTCAACTGAGGTCCTATAAGGGAACAAGATCACTACTTTTCAAAACCTCAAAAAGTTCCAAAGCCAGCAAGACAACCCCTATACTAAAAACTAGGAATGCTCTTCCTCTTATTGAGGCTTAACTTTGCTAAGGTTGGGGATTGGATTTAGGCTAATTTAATCTAAGACAATGGGAATACAGAAATTGTTCACAGAAAACAATGGTGGTGAGAGACCAACATAATGACAGAGTTCAAAACCCTCCAGGAGATGAACAGATGATGGCAATCAGCAGTGGAAAAAAAAAAGAAAAAAAAAAGGAGATGAAATTTGAGGGAAACAAGCACTTTTACAGCTCCAGCCAAATAAATTCTCTAACTCTCCTACAGTGCATTGATGTTTATTGAGCAACAGAAACACAAAGCAAAATGAGACAGCAACATTACAGCCACCCACAGCCTTCCTCAGGTTACGCTTGTAGGGATAAAAGATGTAGTGGTTTAATACCTTCTAATAAGACTGAGTCATACCATCTCTTCTTATCTGCGGCCTTCCTATCAGCACAGTGGAAACGTCCTCCCTTGAGCAGTCTCAAGGATACCTCCACTGTCACAACTTTCCATTGTGTGAGCAGAACATTCGAGAGAGAAATCAAAATATTTCCACATCAGACAGGCAATGTATCTGGGAACCCACCCACTGAGCATCCAAAATTGCTGCATTTAAAAAATGGATTGTGATGCAGGAGCCTGGAAGAGTACAGGCTCAAGTCTGCCAAAGGAGAGAAGCCCTTCCTACCCTTCAAACTCATCACAGGGTTCACTGGGAGGCTGAAACAGTCTGTACTTCAGTGCTATCTCACATTCCACCCTCCTCTCCCCTGGTGTTTCCACTTCAGCCGTGCAGCTCTTCTCTGATACCTGTGAATCCCAACAGTGAAGGGTAGTTCAGCTTCTGCTGCCAGCATGGCCACCAGCTGGGACTGGGGGCCTGGTCACACACACAGTCTGCAAACACAGGCTTGGAGTAGGGACAGAGCCACAAGCAGGCTGTTACAAAAAGGGAAATTATGGTAATCAACTCTATCAGCAAGTGGATCCCCCAAACCCACTAAGACTTATTTCACCAAACCCCTTCACCTAAGCCACTCCTGCAGCTTGAGGTCAGGAGGGAAGATGCCTGCAGCCCTCACTTCAATTAATACACAGAAAGGCCAGAAATATCAAAGATATCACTATTTTCATTCCATCCTGCTATGCATGGCAATACAAATTTTGTCCTTCTCTGACACACCATCCCTCTTCAAGATCCTCTGCTTATTCAAGGAAAAGGGTGGAAATCATTTGCAGAAAGAGCAACTGCTCAGTGCTTTCTTTAGATATCCTCACTCAGGAAAATTTCTTAGCCCTTTCCCTCCCGCCTCTGCCAAGGCTCTGACAATAGTAGTGCTTGTTTCCTCGTACGCTGTACTAGAGTATGGGACATCACACAGCATTTGCATGATTCATGAGCAACATAACACACATCTTCACTTTCACAAGCAGCAGTATATTGTTCTCGTTTTACAGATGCAAAACTAAGATGCAAGAGGATTAAAAGGGAAAAAAAATATCCCTTTGTTCCTTCACATTTTTAGGATAATTACTTTCCACACATAGGAAATTGTGACAGGACCTTGAAAACTGAGCCTGTCGATGGCCCAGCATCTAAATGGCCTTTGACCTCAGCAGCCCAAATGTGGCTGAAACTTCCTACAGACGTGAAGCCGCCTTGAGAGCAGAGAGGTGAGGCTGAGTGCCAAGAGCATGAGGGACCAGCCTCCATGGGGCTTAAGAGCACGCAGGATGTCCTGGCACGTTTTCAGTTTGGATGCTGAGCAGACTGGGAAAGCATCTCCAGAAGGTGCCCCTATGGTCTTCACTCAGCATGAGGGATGTGTATGAACGAGAGATTTGGTGTTAACAAAGCGGGTAGCCCCTTCTCTATGGGGAAGACAAGTCAAGCTGTGGTGTCCACACAAGTCTGCCAGATAGATGTTACCATTGGTTATGATCAAAAGAGGAAATGCAGTCCTCCTTCCCTTACCGGTGATGGCACCTGAGTGAATAGCATTAGGATATTCACTGTGCGAGATCTTGAATGTATCTTCTAATTTCAGCCCAAAATATTAAAATCTGGCATAATCAGAAATAATTGAAGTTGTAAGTAAATGCACACAGCCTCTCCCCTAATGGAAAGCCAGTAAATACTGAAAGATTCATATTCTAGTTTAAGTCTTAAAAACAAAGAAGAGTGCAAGGCTTGTGATTTTAAAGGCACCACATTTGTCTCTAAGCAGGCAACTCATTTGAATTCTCACTCTTCAGACCTACTCACTGATAAGTGGCATTGGCAACTACTCTGAAAACACCTCCAGAAAAAGAGCTGGAGCCAGTCATACAAGCAAGCTGGAGATATATTGCCAGATTTTGGTGTGAACAGCACTTGTCTTTCTCATCCAAGACAGAGAAGATAATCTACCAAGAATGAGAGAAGGAAACAAACAAACAAGAAAAAAAGTAGAGAACGATGCTATGCTGTGCACTGTGTTTGTTTTTCCTTCCTCTCCTTGTTCCCTCTTTCACACAAAAATGATATGTACATGTAGAAGACAAGTTTGGTATCTCCAGCCCCACAAACCCTGGCACATATCAGTAGAAGTCCTTTGCTTTCAGCACAGTGAGGGACAGTTTCTATCAGTTGAAGTATCTTAATTGAATGAATGTAAATAAAAGTTTTTATAGTATCTGAAGAAACATCCTAGCTATAGCAGCAACTATCTGATGAAACTCCTCTAAAAGCATCAATGTTCACTAGTGTAAAATAAAAAAAAAATTATAAGGAGGGAGAGGAGAAAATGAGACTAAATATTTCTGTATTTTCAAGTGTATCCACAATTAATTCAGCTGTTTTCAGAAACACGGTTATAAGTAGATTAACATCAGTTGCAGGTGAAAAAGTAAGCCTCACTGATTATATCCAGAAAAGAGTATAGTCTGCTCTAGAGTCCCATAATGTAGAATGTAACGCAGTCCTTACTGGGACAGATGGCCAGGTGATGTCAGCTTTGGATTGCTTTCTTTCCTGGACTGGGATCTTACCAATACATGCAAGTATGTTGCCCCACTGCTTGGCCACCCTCCCAATTTTACAACAGGTTTTACAATATTAATGACTTGGAATTCCTCTTGCAAGTATGTTATGTGAAATCCTTGGCCTTCATATTTGAAGAAGGTAAATAATAGTAGTTAAGATTGGACACAAAAGCATGAGAATATGATTTCTCAGGTACAGAAATAGAGCCAAATCTCGCTGAGGGCTTTTAATTCATATGGCCTTCAAGCCAGTCCCTTCTATTGTATTTTTCTGCCCAGTCTTGATTCCAAGTAGGCTGCCTTCTTTTTTTCCATCAGGGCACTGCCAGATAAAATGCATCCATAAACTGAAATTTTGATAGAACAACTCAAATAATAATAATAACAATACTAGTAATAATAATACATTTCAATAATACCTTTGCTTTAACTGCAATGGAAACAACTGTGGCAAAACAGTCTCCAGCTTTGGCTACGTCTCAACCTCTGAACCATGGCAAAGCTAACGTGAAACAGATGATAGGAAATAGTAATATGTAAATAGCAGTAACATGACCAATGATTTACACTGTCAGCATTGAGAGAAATGTAAGTAACAAGACAAGTTCACTGTATTTTTAGAATATTCCTAGCCTTGTTAACTTAGTTTTATTATCAAAGAAAGGATGTCATCTACGATGTGAGAATTTTAATTAACTAATGTCCCATTATAAACCATGTGGTTTTGAATAGGGCCTTTTTAATAATTTTTAACTGATCAATATATACAGATTAATACAACAATCCTTTATTGCTGAGTACATTTATATTGATGCCTATGCTGCCAAGGGCTTGAGGTTTATAGCCCTTAATTATTCACATGGCTCTATATTGCTTATGTAATTGTGTAAAACTACAAACATCTAGGAAAGTTGTCGTTAATTTGGAAAGTAATCTGGAATCCAATTCTTTCAGACCATTTATCTCCAAAAATGAGTCCCACAGCTTCAAATACCTAAGAACTTCAGTGTTATTTCATTCCCTGAGTGAGCTCATTTGAAGGCTTTTGTTTAAAGCAATGAATATTGGCATTGACTGCTCTGAAATTAGTTTAAATTAGGTCAGAAATAGACTCATTGCCTATAAAAACCTTATCTTCTGCAGATCAATGGTTAGCTCATGGTTATTGGAAAATATTTCTCTTTCCCACTTTAATCCTGCTCTATTTGTAGGTTTTTTCCTCCTACTTTAGAAAATAAATGCACCATGAAAAACCAGGAAAAAGAGACAAGTAAATGTCCCCACCCCCATAATTTTGCATCATTGCAGACTTCAGATACCATGGCTCAAATCCCTCAGGCCTTAGATACAGGAGTAAGACAATTCTTCCAGCACAGGTCAAAAATCTATATAAACAACACTGTTGGAAAGGGCTGTGACAATGGACTGCTCAACAGTCAGCCAAACTCCAGTTAAGAGGAAATATAAAGGGTCAGATTTGTGATTTCTTCCAAATTTAAGGTAGACAAGAATCTAGCCTAGGATGAACAAATCATTTATTCTTTTTCTTTCAAATAAGAATCACAATATCTCACACGATAAATCTATTTAAATCTCATTCATTTTACTCTTACTAAAAAGCTATTTCCAGTGATCTTGCTCAATGTATTTCTAGTTCTGTATGGGTCTCGGCAGGCACCGAAAAATATGATACCTCCCTCTTTCTTTGGATTCAGGAAGCTGAAGATGCCTCTGGCTCAGAGCATCCGGCCGTAGATTACCTGTTACCAGCTTGTGGCTTGGACTCAAGTTTCATCCAGCTGCACTGAGCAGAGATGATGTGGGTATGAGCATTACTTTAACTGTCTTGTATTGGTGATTATTTTTTCAGATACACAATACCTGGAAACATGCTGGATTTCCTCATAATACTTTAAAATGAATTTGCCTGTAAAAGTAGTGCTAAAGTTTCCATTCCAAGCTGATGGCTATCACATAACCTAGGCCAGAGTTTACATCTGGGGTAGACCAGCTGAAGGTTATTTAAAAATAATGAAAAAAAAAGATAATTTATATCAGTTGAGAATCAGACCAGCTGTTTCTAATGGGGTTTCATTTGAAGCAATTGGAAAACAAAGTTGGAAATCCTATCATGTCGTTAGTTTTCCAGGGCATATTATCTAGTCTCTGTATTGCTTCTAGATGAGTGCAGATCTTCTCCAATTACTCATTCTTAATTTATACACCAGGCTCTCCAAGCTTCTCCCTCCACAGCTTCCCATGACACAAAGAGAAGCTGCTGCATCACCTAGTGGCTAAAAGGAAAGCCTTCAGAGGAGCAGACACTTGCTAAAACCAGCTGCTTCTCCCAGCAATTCAGTCCTCCACATTCACAAGGCATAGAATTATTTGCATGCAATATGTAGAAATTTTATTCTACATATTTTATTTAGAGATCTAGTGCTTGGACATGCAACTATGTGACAACAGCTCCTCAACGAGGACTACCTTCTCATCCCAGGTGAAAGGCGAGGAGCCACCATGCAGAAATGGAAAGAGACAGGCCATTCACNCAGAAATGAAAAGAGACAGGCCATTCACAGAACTGCAATTTCACCTCCTGAACCCCAGGGATGGCTTAAACCACCTGAATGGAAAAGAAATGTCCTTCTATAAAGCCCAACCCAAGTACTACTAAGTCTCACATGCTATTCACCTAGTCTACAAAACTCACATGACTTCAGTGCATATGAATCACCTCAAATCTGCAGTCTACACCAACTCAAGTAGGAGCCACTACAGAAGTGGGATGCAACATTATTGTGAATGCAGTTAAAGGACGGATCTTTCTCCCCCTAACATAGTAGATCTGAACAGATCATTACATCGCAGAGAGAAAGAGAACTTGCCATATCACAGCTCTGAGTACAGAACTATTAAGTAAGAAGCTGAATTCTGTATTATTAGTAGATGGGACTGGGAGTTTATTCCTCAAGTGATATGCAATGGAAAAAAATAATCCCAACAAAAGCAGATTTTGTGAGTACTTTCTGGTTTATTCTCTATGTTTAGCATTTTGTGGAAGCCATAAACCAGAGCGAAGCGTGGGATACACCACACTGCAAAACTATTGAACCCCTGTGGTTGAACATAAGCAAGAGACATCTGAACTACCATTTCCATTATGTGTTCCCAAGGCTTATAACATTATACTGGTTCTAAATAAAAGGTAAAATATTTCTACACTAT
>WEIS01004428.1:0-12807 GCA_013389965.1 Todus mexicanus | reverse complement strand
TGCAGTATCATCATGCAGTACTACCTATAAGATACTTTGCTAGATTAGGAAATCTCTTTTTGCCTTTTTACTCATCTGCAGAAATACTGAACTCAATGTTGACAAGACAAAGCATTCTTCCTCTTGTTGCTCCACATTCTCCCATTCAGTATGGTGAGCATAACATCATTTTACTAAAACAATCTCCTAATAAAAAGCGCAGTCTAAAGGGTAGGTGTGTGGTCTTTTGCTCTGGTTCAGATTTTTACACTCATGACAAACAGCAAAGATTTGGAAGAGGAACTACTACAATTTAGAAGTCAGAGGCTAGACATCTGTGTGAAGCATAGGAGTGTCAAATGGTACTCCCCCTGCCTTTTTTTTCTTTTTTAAACACACTGCTTAAGACCTATGAATCATTATACCCAGAAAAAGCCCCATCAGTTATGCAAAGACTCTGGTACTACAATTAAAAGTAAACACGGTGTTGTTCCAACACGTTGTTTAATTTGTTTATCAGGCAGATGAAACATTACCCAGCAGGTACTAGCTGGCTGCAGGGACAAGCATGTGTGCATCTGGTAGCAAAACAGCCAATTTAGTTGATAAGTTTAATTAACCAACACCAATTTTTAAACTCAAGCACATTATAAAAAGTGCTCTTATCAAATAAGTAATTCCCATACCTAGTTACTCCTAGGAGACACTACTGATGGACACAATGAGTCAAATACTTGTAAGGACTGTTCAAATGTAGTTTTTTGTTTATGTTATCAACTGAAATGAGGCTTTCTAGCACTTTTTCATTTAACTCATCACCCTCCACAACTTTTTCAAACAGGCCATGTTTATCTACTCTAAGTCACCAACCCTTATCGTGATACGGACTTTCCTTCTGTCGCATTTTTAAATCAAGACACACAAAGCAATGGGAGCAGTGTAGATCTTCCTCTACCAAGTGGAAACAGGCAAGTGTGACACAGTTCACAGTAACATGTACGTGGTGTAGAGGGATGTCTCTAACATAGGCACTCCAAAAGAAATTTTCCAGGTAGCTATCTGCTACCTGTTGTTAGGAATACTCTTTATGCATCTGCAGAAACAGTCATCACACAGCACATTCTGATTTCGCATGCAAGACCAGTTCCCTGTAGGCTAAGTGAGGCAGCAGACTCAGCTCATCATTGCAGCTGTAAAATCAGCCTAAGAGGGTTCTTTTCAGACTTCTGCTCTTCTTGCCCCTTCCAGGCACAATCTAGTCTATGGAATAATGCACAGAAAAAGCTATAAATCGGGGATTCTTAACATTTAACTAAAAAAGACAATTTCTTGTCCAAAAGTTTCGCTCTGGAAAACCAGGCACGTTGATTTCTTTTCAGCACGCTAATATTGAAACTCCACTTAATTACTTCATCTCTCTTCAAAGTACTCTTGCCTGAAAGTAAATGGCAAGCAGAAAGAAGATAGATAGATTACGAACTCAGTAGGAGGAAGCAAGAAAAAAGAAGCTTAGAATTGGAATAGACACATACTCGTTGCTGTACAATGAAGCCTTGAAAAACAACCTGCTGGATGCCTGTTAATAAAGTGAAGCATCCCTCACCATCACTGATTTCTGCTCAGTTAAAGATCTCAGTGTCAACTGCAGATGCTATCAGAGCTGCTTCACAAGTTCTGATTAGAATTACATATCCTGGCTCCAGATCTCACTGACTTCATTTTCCATTATGGCTCACTGGGGTAGCGTTTCCTTCAAATACAACTGACATGGACTATGTTCATTTTACAAGTGAAAATGCTTAACTGAGTAAGTCATCTGCAGTTGAGTAACAGCTCAGTGTGTGTAGTGTTCCACACTGCTCGGGTGCCATGGAACACCACTCTAAGGTTTTCCTGAATACCAAGGCACTGACTACAAAACTACCAAACAGCAGAGATCTGGATGAGGCACAAGCACATTGCTGATGTCAGTAAAAGCAGCATCATTGCCCATCCCTGCATTGGCTTCCTATCCTATTTTGGCTACTTCAGAAGCATGGAAACTGATCAGAAGGAAAAAGAGGAGCCAAGCACCTCTTTCCCTGCGTGAGATGTAGCTGCAAATTATGTTCAGAACTGGACAGGCTGTTTTGCAATTACTGTTCTTCCAAAGCAAAGTAACCATCTCCCTTTCATTTCTCCTAAAGTCAAAAAAATTATTTTCTATAATGAACTGCAGTTTTCAGTAAACTACATGTAAATGATTTGTAAAATCTTCATAGTAACAACTGAAGGATTTTTATTTCTGCTGTTAGAAAGACAGTAGCAGTCTATAAAGAGTGGCTGTTACCTCCAGCCAATTTCCAGGACAACTGCAGAAATTCTCACCATCTTTTACAGTTAATGCAGTGCCCAGAAAGTAGTTCCAAGTCCTGTGGGTGTAGGCTGTAGAGTTGCTAGGAATTAAAGGACAGATTTACAAAAGATTCTGGGATTTGGACATACTAGTTAAATGCACTGACAGATTTTTTAGAAATGCCCAATGCTTATTTGTATCTTAAAACATTTATGAAATGTCTCATAAAGCTTAACTTTCTTACCCAGGATTCCTCTGAGCAGTCAATTTTTGCCTAGGTTGCAGCAAAAGGTTTTATGCATAAAACGTTTTAAAATGTGTATATGTATATATATACACACAATTAAACATACGTTGACAAAAATTTCCAAATTCATCTTAAGATATCAACTGCAGTTCCAGCTCCGCAGAAGTACTTCACTGCCAGCTTGTCAAAGATAGTTATTCACTGATTGTTTCTATTTAGTAACTAATATTCTTAAATATAGTACACAGGACATCTTACGTCAAAGTGCAAATACTGTAGTATTCCCTGTCTATATTACTTTGAATTGATAAAAGAGATGAAAAGAACAAAAAGAAGTTTAATGAAGGACCAGTTATCCTTTAATTTGACAGTACCCAGTATTTTCATCTAATGTACTGAGTTTAATGGAAATACTGGGCACTCGGCATCTGCTACACTTTTGGGTAATAATGTCCTTCTCAACCTTCCTAAGCTATAAAGATTCAGCCCAACTGAATGACTAGATTCTCTTGTAAATTAAAAAACCCCAAAATTAAATTAAGTGAACATGCAGAGGTGTGACAATTTCATTCTCCATCGCAACTCCATGTTCCTAGTGACTCTGATGCACTTCTAACACAAGAGGATGTTGCTGTTTTCTTGAAAGTAGCTAACTCCCAGATCTGATGTATAAACAGCAAAACTGAAATATTTCTACTGAAAGTTTCTATGCTTCCTCGTTACAGTAAACAGCAAGACAATCAATGAAGAAACTGAAGTGCACTTCCCTTGTAACACATGGAGTCTTTCTAACAAGGAGCCTCCCAAGAGCAAGCAATGTTACTAGCTGTATGTTTTGCAGTAATACAACATGCCAGGCTTGAATTGAGTCTTGTGTAAATCAAAGGGATACTGTCAAGGCAGAGTAACCCAAACTGTAGTAATCTTCCAAGAATAAAACTACTGTTCTCTATAATTTCTGCAATAAACAAAATTACTGTAAGATTCACTATGAGAATGAAAAATTTCAATTGCTAAAAAAAGAGAAAATTCTCAGGCACAGAACTCAGTCAGTACTCGCTTTCAAACAGGGATGTTCTGAAGCTACTGTACTCTGTTCTCAGAATTACACCAAGGAAGACAGATCATGAAAAAGATTCCTTCTTCTCCCATATATATCATCTGATCAAATACTCTCAAGCTGCGAGCATGCTGTCTACCAGAGGAGACTCTGGCTCCTCTTAGTGGGGAGGAGAAGTAGGAAGGACTTTGTCTGGGAGGTGCTGTGAGTGGAGAAGGGTGGAAGCTCGGTGGTGATGCCTGTGACAGTGTGAGCAGCAGGGAGGGTCGGAGCAGGCCAGTACAGAACGCAGAGCCTAAGGAGCTGCCCTGCCCAGTTTCAGCATCTCACTGGTGCCATCATCTCCCGCCCCAGAACCAGGAGCCATGGAGCTGCAAGCTACCTTCACTCTTGCCATTTGACCTGCTGGCTGGAGATCCCCAACTTCTGCCCCAGCCCTTGGTTGCTGCCCCAGCCCTCGTGCCAGCCTGGCCACATTTTCCACTCCTTTGTCAAGGATTCCCTATCCCAGGAGGCCACCCCAACTCCATGGCTGCGTCCAGAAGCGGAACTATCACTTCTATTGGAAAATAAGGACACCCTGGGAAAGGCAGGGTGAAGGAGCACATTAAAAATAATTTGCAAATAAGCCATCCTAAACCATCTCTAAGGTGTACCATGAGTTCACAAACTGGACTCAGACTCTACTTCCTAATGACTCTCCATTATCTAGAAACGCAATATTACAAGTTAAGTCTAATCCATGTGCTGCCCAGCATTGGCGTGTACGCTTTCACAAGACCAAATATAGCAAACAAACTAATGAAACCCAGGAAATGAAGTGTCTGGTTAACACATCCAAACAACCACTGATCTGTCCTCCAGAGCTGGCAGGGGCAGAGCATGACACAAGAATACATCTTGTACTTCCTAGTTTTGGATTACGCTCATTCCTGCCTTGTACAGCCTAACAGCTTGGCTCACATGGAGACACTGCAGAGGACATCAGAGAAGACTATTCTCAGCTTTCCACACATATGCTGAGCAGCTTTCAACCTGCACTCGCTGGAGTAACCCCTCTACAAATCTCAACTGACAAACAGCATGAGAACGGGTTCAGATCTACTGAAGAGTAGACAAACCACACCCTGACCACTGATCAAACCAGAGAGTATCAGCCATTTAACAACTACCCCATGTGGTTTCATAACACCAATAACATTTAAAAGACTACTCTTTATCCTGCACTCCCTAAGGGTGTTTATGTTGTTTTATCCATAAAGCAAAGGAAACTCCCCAGTAGACACTTCAACAGCATGAGATTAGCACAAGATATCTGTAAAAGGTAGAGCACATGGCCAAAGAAAAGTCAGTGCAGGGCCAGACAGCCTCTGCTCATGCAACTAACACCTGCAAGGTTTGGGGCTACCAACTGGTCTGCTCTGAGGCAAGAGCCTCAGTGATGTGTAAATTTGAGGTACAGGGAGAAGAAAATGCCCCAGATTTCCTTTCTTTCCATTGGTCCACCCTGGGTTTTCTCTTGCAAAACCAGCAAAATATGTAACTTCAAAAGTTTACACTTCTGCACCTCTTTTATGCCTTACGTTCTGCTAAAGATGAAGATATTTGCCAAAACAAAAAATAAGCTTTTGCCTCAGAACAGAAGAAATGTTACGGGCAAGGCTCTTGAGCAGTTTCTCAGGCTGGTTATTAGTCGGTCAGAGGGAGACACCTGGCGGCTCCTCAGTGGCTTGTCACTTTCAAACCTTTGAAGTGTTTCCTCTTTCTATGAACAAAACTCAATCTTCCCTACAAGATAGAAAAGCACAAACCCACCGATTCCTCCCCTTACTCAATGCTGGTATTTTTCAAAATAAAGCATGAACTGCACAGGCTGTTAAACTGAGCTCAAAGGCCTAAAGAATGAAAATATTAAATCTAGACAGCTTTTGTAAAACAATTGTGAATTTAACAGATTCTAGAAGTGAGCGTGTCCATGTGAATCCAGATTTCATCACTATGTGTTCAGTGTAAACAAAATACTGCTGACTGTAACCATGACTCACATGCCATTGAAGGTGGTTGAATTTTCTCTTCTTTTCGTAAATCCAACGGGCAGCGTTCTCAGGTCAATATTACACTTTCGAGCTTTGTTTCTCAAGCAATATAACTAGCAAAAAATATAAACAATTAAAAAAACCCCTGAATACGATATTCAAAACACGAAAGCCAAACAATAGAAGAATAATGCTGAGGGGAATTATGGGGAAATCGTTGAAAAGGTCACATTTAATGAAGTACTTTGACTTTCTAAAAAACCATCACTAATGGAGAAGTTAATAAAGTAAGCCTGGAAACTATCCAAAACATTTTCATCTGAAGTTCTTCCATGGTTAAAAACCAGAATGCCAATGACCTCACTATAGTAAAGGTTCATTAACATATCATGAAAGCCAAAGCCAGCCATTGTGGGTGTAACACCATCCATGAGGCTGTTGTTTGGTTAACAACCCCTCTAGCAGAAGGGATGTACACGCACTATCTCAACCACTCTAACAACTGCTGATATGAATGTAGCACTAGGGATATAATCCTATAAATGTGCCTAATACCGTACACTAAAAACTGCTACCTGTGTAGCATCTCACTATCTTCAGCATGTGTTCGAGATATCATAGTGATAAGTACGAACACACGCACTGTGGGACTTCAGCCTGAGAGAAAGCTGGAGTCCTCTGAGTTTACTTTGTGATCAACATCAGTTCTCTCTGAGTTTAGTGCTGTATTTAAAGATATCTTCACATGACTTGAAAACAATACGGCCCTGATGCCTTTCTGTGCCATATCAATGACCCAAAAGCATTTTCAAGCAGATTTTGGTTTTGTTCTGGTTTTTTCCTCCCCCCTCCTTCTTGATCTCAGTCTTAGCAGTTTATCATTATAGAATTTTCAGGAAATGCCATACATTACTGTGATCTCATTAATGCTTTACTGGAATAGGAGAGGATTCAACAAAAATGCCCTCTCACCCTTAGAAGGCTGGCTTTTACTTTGTTGTTGCTTAGATTTATTCTTTGAAGAACTCTAGCTACCTTCATTTGGGAAGCATGTAATAATTTTTAGGTAACTAATAAATCCATTGTTTACCTGGGAATTTTGTACTTAAAAATTCAAAGAAGATGTGGAGATGGAAAGAAACATTCAGGCTTTCTTAATACACATATATCATCAAACAGCAAGAGTGGTCACCCGTGAATTTTAAGAACATACATTGTCAGCAACCTATTCTTCTAAGCAACTGGACACAGCCATCAACACTATTATTACATAAACCTAGAGACTTCTTTTGATTTCTGTCTCTAAAGTTCATGGTCATATCTTCATAAGAGAGGTATCATCTCCGAAATCAGGACTGGGACTGCGTCAGCAGGAATTCAAAGGTAGTCAACCTTGTCTTCAACAGACAAAGCTGCTAATTTAAAACTTACAAGTTTTTTGGCTGCTGGGCTATGCACAGTAGGATGTCGAGCAGCGGCATCAGCTGTCCTTCCTACATCTTCCAGGAAACGATAATCTGAAGGTAAAAAAAGAACAAGGAAAAATGTAGTGCTAGCCTAGTAAAACCAGTGAATTTTAGAAACAACAAGGAATAGTCTTACCACTCAAAAGGTTCAAGTCAGTAAATTCATTGACAGAGATAAATGCTGTTTTATCCCTGACTCCATTACAGCTCAGTGCGAGCTTGTGCTTCTTTACACACAACAGACTGAAACGACAAAAAGAAAAACGTTAACATGCCACGTTCAACACAAGTGGGAAAATAACCAAAACCAGTTTAATTCAGGTGATACATACCTGCATGAATATTTCATGCATCGCGGACATCTGTACTTGGCTTCCTCTTTGCTACATGTCTCACATCTGAAAGAAGTAAAAAGTACCTCTTAATAAAGTGGCACCTTTGTGCCTGACTGGCCTGGGAAGCTCCCTGCTCAACATCCAGGCACTATACCACCAACTAGCACTTTCAGGAAAAGTTATTTGAACTTTAAAAGAAGAAAATACAAATACCCTGGATTAGCGAAGGTGCCAGATAAAATAATGCAAGCTGTGGTGAAAATCTCCAGTCCTACCTGTATTAAAATGCAATGCAGATGCTTGGAAGACAGAAATCCCATGCTAACTGCAGAGTTAGAAGCATAGCAAGGCTGTGCCAGTTTATGCTTTGTGGTCTGGTGGCATCAGTGCTCTTCTCCATTTACATTACCTGCAATGCGCATCGTACCATACTGGCTTATAACTGCTTCCAGTTTTAGGCAGATGGCAAATAAATGTTGAGGATTCACACTGCAATCTGAGCACTGCACCCCCTTTTTTCAATAAAACAGGAAAAGCTTGACAATATTGTCAGCAAAACTTCTGCCAGCTGCGAGCAGTGCAAACCCCAAAGCCAGGGAACCTCTCAGGCACAAAGGGCAAGCTTCACAAATATTCCTAACAAATACATGTACAAATATGAACTGCTTTTTCACTTAGGAAACAGTTTTTGATATATTAACTGAAACAGCTGTCACTTCTCGTTTATTTTAACTCCAACAAATGCGGAAGGGAAATAATAATCTTCGCCCTACATCAGTGAAGCTTTCAAGGATCGCGCAAACCCACCGCTTTCCGCTACTAGAAGAAAACCGTAACGCTCAGAACGTTCCCTTCTCTCGGCCGGGCGGGCACAGGCCCCTCNTCCTGGTGGCGCTGGGCTGGCGGCGGCCGCGGCCGGGCCTTGCCCCGGGGCGCTCCGCGCAGCCGCTGGGCTCTGTCCCTCCGGCCTTAGGCCGCTCCTAAGCCCCGGTGCCCGCGTCTTTCTTAACGCGTTTTTAACCGTGAAGAGCAGGACAAGGGATAAAAGGATTCTGACACGGACTCTTGTAACCATGCTGTAAAATGAAGGGTCACAGAGTAGGTGACCACCATAGAAACCATAAAAAATTAACTGCGGAGTACAGGCACTTGTTAACGTTGTAGGAAAAATTATACAAGGCCTCCTGCGACTGCCCTTCAGGAGCTACAATAACGATGCCTGAATGCAAGAGGCTTTCCAAAACACACTGCACCATACACAAGTACACTGCCCAACGGATGTCTTCTGCCAAGGGATTATGGCAACCTCCTGCGACATGGTACCTTATCACCTGCCGGCGTCCTGCTGCACGCAATCACTGTGCTGTATGCATGAACATGCATTTTTGCCTCACACTTACAGAAATGCACATATTTACATGACAGTTTAAAAAACCAGAGCAACGAGACTAGTATAAATATTCATGAAGCAGAACACTTTTCTACAAGATTACATTCTTGCAAAAACCAAAAATGCGTTTGTCCCAACATCAGCTCAAGAGCCAAACTAAGAGCAAATGTCAAGTGATACTCTCAGAGTGTAACAATCTTGACAACATAGAACATGGGACATTTTCTCTAACCTTTTTCATTGCCCTGTAATCTTGGTTTGTCTTTAGTTTTATCAGATTTCTCTCAAAGGGAACAAATCTGATGCTTCAATATGAAATTTAACATGGGATGCATACATACATTACCTTGTAAAAATAAACACTGCCACTCTGGCAGTATTCCGTGGCACAAAGCATGTGTATTTCCCCTTGGAAAATGCAGGATTGCCACCTAACAAATACCCTGCTAGAGGATTTTTGTCATTACTAAGAATGAACGATACAATACAAAACAGAACAGTGGAAGACAAACAGCTTGGAACTTATTTTATTATACTTTGGTAGGCGTGTTTCCTGTGGATTGAAACAGTTAAACAAGTCGTTTGAAGGCTCCCCTGCTCTCCAGTATAGTCTGGTGTCACCTTGCCATGTTCAACCGAGCACTCTTTGGATTGATAATAGAGGCATATCATTATAGAGTGCTTCTCCTAAGAGTAAAATTGTTCTGTTTTTAATTTTATTTTTTTTTAAAAAAAAAGGTTGAACATTTTAGGCTTAATTTAAAAGAACCCAAATGAGCAAATAGCTTTGCAAAAAAGTAGAATTTCTAGGTTGATGAAATACTGATTATAATTTAACAGCAGCCATTCAGAAGACATGCTGTAGGAGATATTTTTCACAAGTTACAAAATATTTACACAACATATCATATTAAGATGCCTTTGGCATTAGAAATGTTAACTGAAATACAGAATCTAAAGCTCAAAACTACTGTAGGTACCTCTACTACAACAATCTTTACAATGGCTATAAAGGTAATTGTTCTGACTATATGCATCATATACAATGTGCTCTCTCATATACCATTTCCACAACAGTACACAAAAATATTTTAAACAAGAAATCCACATAAATAATGTTTTCATTGTAGTGAAGTATGTGAACAACGATTTAAAAGAAGTAGCTTTACAACAGAAACATATCCTGATGTAACCAGCACATACAGTCTGAAAGATAAAGGGACTCAATCTCTGCGAAGGCCACAGCACCTTGTGTTGTGAAGAGCACCAGGGCAACGTGGGCAGGAAACACAAAAGAGGTAGCATGCCATCTGTTAAGATGTGTGTGTCCACATGGGACTAGAATAAAACAATGTTTAAGAAAAGAAGATGTATTGTACTGTGGCATCATTCATTTTTTATATATAAGCTATTGCACATTGAGGAGCACTAGCCAGTATTGCTCCTTGGTATTGTATATCTCCAGCTTTCCTTGGGGTGATTTTTCTGCAGTGCTGTTAAAGAGATTGCTAAGAACACCAGAGGTCCTGAAAATCTCCATGTTCAGATACTCAGTTCCGGGAAATTATGCAAGAAAGCACCAACAATTTTTGTTTTCAAAAGTACTTTTTGAAAATTTTTGTAGTCTTTGTTCAATGCCATTTCTCCTTAGGAGGAAGTCTTTTTCTTCCTGAGGTTCTTTAACCAACACTGTTTAAAATGATTCTTCAGTTTCCTAGTAATTTTGCCAGTAATGGATCATTACTTCTGCATTCAATCTATACGACAATTCCATGTTGATGAAAGAAGCCCAAGACAGAAACCTTAAAGGAAGCACACTGAGCCACTTTCTATGAAATGCTGCTGCCCCGGTTTGAGATGAGGAAGAGCATTAACTTGAACAACTGGAAGCTGATTAGTGTCCTGAGTGTGAAAGAAGAACTGTGTCTTATGCCAGCTGCCATCTTCCATCTGTAATACACAGAAGCAGAATATTAGATTCATATCAAAGATTAGTTTCAAAACACAAATGGAAATTGTACTTCTAGAGTGAGAGAAAAAGTTTCTTCTCCCAGCAGTTCCTAAAGAAAGTGTGTAATCTCACAAAGGCCATTTCTCCCATGCAATACCAGAGGCACTCCCAGCGAAACTGTAACTGTAAAAAGCCCAGCCTGGAATCTGCCTGGAGCAGATGCAGACACAGCACAGCACGGCCCAGAGCAAAGAGCTTGTCACCTCACAAACAGTCTTGGGCTCATACGGACTCTAAGATCTCTTGCTAATGCACCTCCAAATCTGAACAGTAGGTCTCAGGTTATGAACTCTACAGCCACTTGAATGACTTCGTAAGCCCTTGAAGAATTGTCATGGAAAATGAGAGCATTTTTGCCATGAACTTTGTAATTGTTTATTATAATAATTTGAAGATATCAGTAAAAAATGATAACTCATTAAAATTGTAAAATAACATTATAACATTGTCTGAAGCTGGAGCGTCTTGATATTTGCAATCCCTCAGTTCTTAAAAACCATCAAGTAGAGTGGACACCACTTCTAGCCTCTTTGAACCTGAGATTTTGTTAGATAACCTTAACAGAACTCTTACTGAAGCCTGAATTTTCTTTTTGAGAGTTCCAGCTCCTAAAGTTTCTTGGAGGACCTCCTTATTTCTGTTCTGATCTCTCTCCAGTGTCTTAGCAGAGTCTTGAAATACGTGACACAATGCAAACAGCAACTGTAGATATCCTGCGATTGCTTTTACATTTGAACAGATGTTGAATTCAGTATCAAATGATTGGCATCTAGAGACATATGCCGAACAATTATGAAGATTCAAAGGATGTGAATCAAACTGATTGTTAATTTGCAGAAAGTTAATGATATCTAAAAAGTAACTCCATTACGGTTTTAATAATGCTAGTGCTAAAAAGTGTTTACCATGCATTCATCCATAAGCACTTTCGGTTCAAGTAGCGTATTTGCTTTAAATATTTGACCATTCCATCCTTTGAAGCTAACAGACGTTTTCTGGACACCTGCTTTATGTAATCCCCACATCGGTGTGTTCAGGCAATGAACTGTGATGCTGTGGGTTGCTTCGGAGCTCAGCAAATGAAGGAAGTTCATCTGCACTTTTCCAACGCCGAACTCCAGCTAAGTTCCAAGAGAAATGCCTTGTTAGACTCACAGCTGGACTATGCCAAATGGCCACAGCAACGCAGAGCGACATGCACATACGCGTGTGTGCTTCAGGCACAAGGGCATGTACACATTTACATGTTGGGATCAACTCCAAGGAGCTTGTTCTGTAATTTTCAGGAGAGCTGCNTTGTTCTGTAATTGTCAGGAGAGCTTCTAGTATCATTTAGTATAATGATTACTATAAACAGAATCTTTCATAGGACATTTTCAAAGCTTAAATATAAACACTTGGTAATGCTTACAACATTGTTGAGACACAGCTGGACTGAAGGCACTATTTTTAAATAGGGAAATTGAAACAAACGATTTTGTGATTCAAACAAAGATATTATTATTAGCAGCGTTTTAATTGCAGACACATCATTCTACTGTTTAGTCTTCTTAAGACGACTAAACCACAGGTTCTGGCAATGCCTACATCCCATTAAAAATCCAAAGATTCATAAGTATACTTTGATTTTAGCCAGAAAAATATACTCATTACCCAACAAGAGTTTATCCAAGGCTAGATTATATTCAGGGATCTTCCAAATGTATGAATGCATATGGGAACTTTATGGTTTTTCTGTTGTCTTTCAGTGACTATGGTGTATATGCAAAACTCCACAAATACTTAATTTTTATTCCGAAGGATTTAAGGATTGCATGTAAAGAGAAGCACAGACTAAGGATACAGAGGAAACCAGTCTCTCCCTAATGGCATTTAAAAGTAGCTAAGCATTGAAAAGTATCATAATTTTCATCCTTCCCATTGCAATGACCTCAGCACCTCTATGCTT
>WEIS01004367.1:0-19235 GCA_013389965.1 Todus mexicanus | reverse complement strand
TCAGCATCTGCCAGGGTCTGTCAGGCTTTTGCCTGACTGATTACTCGCCTAATGCGACACTCTTGGATGGAGACCAGACACTTCCTACTGCCATGCCAAACCCTCTGTCAGGTGCGGGCACGAGCCACTCCAGGATTTCAGCTGGGCACAGCCAATGCCAGCCGTGACCAGTGCGGCCAGAAGAAGGGGCTGGACTGATATAAAAGGGACTGGCAGCAGTCAGAGCAGTGATAAGGTGGTCACTTATCATCAGGACTTGTCCCTGGTGTGTGAGTCATCCTCTAGAGGTGCCTATTTCTGAGAAATTTGAGCCTCAAGATTTAAATACTGCAGGATGGTGCCCGCTGTTAGTGTGAATACATCCAGGCCTGGCCAGACTGACCCCTACTGCACTTCTCCAGAGGTCAAGTCTTGCCATGAATTTGAGGCAAGAGCCCAGCATAGGACAGGACAGTGCTTCGATGTGCTCCCTGCCCTCCTTTTACTGGCGGGGAAACTGAGGCACAAGCAGGTGATGTGACCTGCCATGGGGTCACTACGCAGCTCCAGGAAAAGAAGCACATTTCCTCAAGCCCCAGGCCCATGCCGTCCTACACCCTGATATCTGATTGTACAACATCCAGGCAACAGCCACCTAGTTTTGCCTTGTCTTTCTGTTGGTGTTTCTGCAGGTTTTCAGAGAGCAGGCTGGGATACTTCTCTCGAGCCAAGCCCTGACATTTGCCTGCTTTAGGCTGATCAGCTTCCAGCTTGCACCAGGACTGGTGGCACTGGGCAAGGAAGGAGGGGCACAGGTCATTCATTACTCACGTATTGGTAGGGCAGGATCACAGCCAGAATGATGCCACCAAAGAAGAGCACCATGAGCATCACGAAGAGGACGCCCTGGTAGGAGGTGAAGTCAAACTGTGGAGGTAAAGAACATGACATTACATGTGCAGAGTGCTGGAACAGGAGGCAGTGAGGGGAGCTGAAACTCCCCGGGTCCACAAGGAGGGACTCTGCAGCAGCACACCCATCGTGCTGTCACGTGCCAATTGCTTCATCTGCATCTCAGAGCCTACAGCTCAACATCTATCTGGGTGACAGTGGAGCCAAATGCTTGCCCCTTTATTGTCACGGGTTGAGAACTCAGTAGCCATTGCATACCTGACATCTAAAAGCCTATCATGCACGTTTGTGCCGGTTCCCTTCTTTACCCCAAAGCCTAATCCTCAAAAAACTGTCTTACCCTCCATACATTAGCATCTTCCAGCCCCATCTAAACCCCGGATACATCCCTTACCCCAGCATCTGTCCACATTTTCCTGTAACCTTCACTTTACATCCCAGCATCCTTCATCCTGTATCCTCCTGGATCGGATCTGCCCCTTTCCACATCAGAGCCAGCACTGCCTGAGCCCTGCCCTACCCCTGGGTAGTAAGTCCTCTCCCAGAGGGACTGATCAGCCCAAACTGACCTTGCTCTGGAAACTGAAGATGGTGACAGACAGACACACTAGCGCCGTGATCCCCAGGCAAAGGAGGACTGACTTGGTGTTGTAGTAACTGCAAAATTAACAGCAAAACCACTTTTCAGTGTTTCCCACAGGGGTGAAACCCAGGAGAAGCTTAGCAGGAGTGCACAAGGAAAGCAGGAGTCCCAGGGGCACCAGCAGCGCTGAAATAGTCATTGTCTCCCGTAATGTAAAAAGGGAAGGATAGGAAACACTACAAAAGATAAAACAAAAACTAAACCAAAAAAAAAACCCAAACCAAAACAAACTAAAAAAAAAAACAACTCCCCACAAAAAGCCCCAAACAACAACCAAAGGAAAAAGAAACAAACTAGATGGGTTTTCCTCCTGCTTTAAATAGCAGCGGGCACACAGGACGGCATGGCTGTGCCTACTGGGAACACATGAGCAGCTGAGATGGAGACTTACTATAAAAATCTCTCTGTCCATGGACAGATGGAGAAGGGGGAGAATTCAAACTGGGAGACAATAAAAATAGAATGACAAATGTCACTGCAACACCATGAGAAATCAGAAAGCTGCAACCGCTGTTATGCAACTGACATGCTCGTAACAAGGGTTTGGGTCTTGGAAAACTGTGGGGAAGGAGGGATTTGAACGGGCAGTGTCTTCAGGCTGAGGTTATCACTTTCTGGTGTTGGCTTCAGCACCAGGCTCAGCCTAAGTAAAGCCACCCCCTGTCTCCCCTTGGGATTGATTGGGGAGCGGCATCACTGGTATTTTCCCCGAGCTGCTGAAGCTGCTGCTTTCTTTGTCCTCAGCACACATCCATCAACACCCACTGGCCTCATCTGCCTCATCACCAGGGACCCACGTGAACCAGGGCTGATCTTGTGAGCAGATTGTAGCAGTAAAAACACAAACAAAAGGGAACAAGCTGTAGACTACAGAACATCCGAAACTGCTGGAAAAAACTCCTTCTCTCACTCCAGCCCCACCTGCTGAAGTGCTGCTTCATGGGAAAGTTGGGATCACAGTGTATGGATGTCCCCTATAGACCATCCAAGCAGGTGCTGCCTTGCCCCTGGCTCTCTAGTACTCTCCTGTAGGATTTAGCATAGCTGGAAACTAGCCCGTGCTGCCTCAACTGTGACAGGGAAGGAGATGCCACCATAGGTCTTGGAGAGCTTCCTTAAGAAGTATTTTCAAAAGGAAAGGTCAGCCTTTGTGTGGCTACTGGAACAGCTCCAGAGCATCCAGAAGTGGCCCATATGTTTCAGAAGCAGGGCAGGTTTTTTGCAGGAAGAGATGGGACATAGGACCAGAAGACAGCCAAAGACCACATGCTCACCCTACCTGGAAAGCATCCCAGTGAGATAAGCCATGGAGAGTGTCTGGGAGGGAAAGAGAACCACATTACTTCTGCATTCATGTCCCAGGGAGAGGCACGCAACAGATAAAACATTTTGATTGCAGTGATAAGAACAGTGAAATCTCTTAAACAGATGCTCAAGAGACGCAATTTTTGCATAGTTTCTAATCCTCCAGTGATTAATATCCACGGGGCAGGTTAAAATCAGGGAAGGCAGCCACCCTGAAAACAATGTCATCTTCTCCATCCCTCCACCCCTCTTGCACAGGACTCCAGCTCCCTGCCCCAGCTCCCACCACCGACCAGCCTCCACAGGCATATTTATTTATTTTATTTTAAACAGAGGCTCCCTTCTTTCCTGCTTATCACATTCTAGTTCAATTACAGGTCCTCATCCCAAGTGCAGAGCAATTAGAGGATGAAATTCCTGCATTCTGCAAGAATCCAGCCCAACCATCTCTCCTGCTTGAAGCCATTATGGAATCCACAGCGGTTGCAGTGGCAGGGCAGATGCTGTCCAGATGTGCTACTTACAAAGATGCTCAGCAGGATCAGGTTCCATGGGAAATACCTCCTGCAAGTGAAGAAAGAGGGGCCCGTGAGCCTTGCGCCGCAGGGGGCAGACAGAGGCAGCAGCGCTGCACAACAGGTTGCGTAAGTTGTGCCGTATAATTAATGGCCTGTGCAGCAAATGGTGGAGGTGGTTCACGAGGACGGTCATCCTGTTGGGATCGAGAGCGCATTTGGGGTGCTCCTGGACCAGGAGGTCAAACGTCCCCTTGAAATTCCAGCGGAGTAGCCAGCAGCACACTGCTCCACTGAGAGCAAAGGCAACTAAACTAGCCTCTGCACTGTTTAATAGTGAGAATTTGGAGCTACACAGCAATACATTTTTTTTTATTATTTCCCTGCAGCTTAGATTCCCTTCCAGCTGCAATTCGACTTCAGCTTTTAATGCTATGTGGCATTGAAACAACTGCATCAGGCCTAAAAATACTGCTGCCACCTCAGTGTCTACAGTGCCGTGTCAGCATAACCCCATCCCATCTCCGCAGCGTTATTCGTTGTGCTTGGAACAAGAGGAAAACATTCATCCTTCCTTTCACGGGGCTGTTTCAAAGTCAAGAAGAAAGTATTTTACCTGGGTCCAGAGCAGCAAGCAAGAATCAGGTAGGTCACAAAGAAAACAGCACTGCAAAGAAGAGAAAAAGAGCAGTTTAAGGAAGTGTGCCAAGCATTGTGTGTTGATGGAGGAGTCTCCAGCTGACAGGTTTCAGTGCTCTGCTGCACTGTTTAGAATGTCAGCACCATGCCAACAGTTGAGGCTGGGTAGGAAACAGGGCAGGAACTACCTCGCACTGCAGCTGTTTTCTGCCCACAGCTGCCTACTCTCTGTGTATCCCAGTCTCCAAGGTGGGACACCACAAACATCCCTGAAAAACCCAAAGGATGGGTTTAGAGCAGAGCAAAGGCAGCATTTGAGTCCAGGATAGATGGAGCACCCAAACATGTTTGTTGTCGACGCCTTGTCAGTGAATGAATTGCTCATGCAGAGGTGACCAGATTTTGTCCCTCATTTCCAAGCACCTCCTGGCTTGGTGGGATCAAGGCATCCTGCTGGGATTTCAGCAGCCCTTATCCGAAGATTGACAGGGCTGGTAAATGTGACTTGCCAAAAGCCAGGTGGAAGGTTTGTGTCAGAGAATGGAACTGGTCCCGCGTTACTGCACCAGCGCTTGAAGAAGAGTTCAACAGCAGAAGGATCCTTTAAGGCCAGCGATACTCACAGACTCAAGCCTCATATGCTGTTGCACAAGCCATCTCCAGGTCACAGGAGAGTTATTTATCTCGCATAACTTGACCCTTCGGCGAAGTGAAAAAATCCAACAGCTCAGGGATGTCATGCAGCCTGGGTGTTTTTCCACACCGCTGATGGGTTATGGCACAGCGGGAACCTGCTTTCACCCCCTGCCTGCGGGGGAAAGCAGCTTCCAAGCGTGCCGATGGCTGCATGATAGCCACCTCAGGTCTAATGAATGAACATGACGGCAAAACCCACGGGTCATGATAAATGCGCCAGAGATAAACCTGAACATTGCTCTCCCACGGGGAAACCAGGAAAGCTGGAGTGGACACAGCTGACTAGATGGAAAGCAAGCAAGCAGGAAGCAAAGAGCCATTGCAGTGTCTCCCTCCTTTCCAACCTATGTTGCACATCTGCTCTTGCTTTATTCCCTCTGAGCCACCACCCCAGCAGCAGGTAAACGCTCTACGGCACCCCCTTTTATTTTAGAGGTGTGTATAGATTTGGGCTCCTCACGTACAAAGGAGATCCAGACCCAGGTCACGACAGGCAACTGGAGACACTGGGGTGGAGGGAAGGGTTGGCTCCCAGCGAAGTGAAGGAACAGGCAAAATTTAAGTCCCACGAGTACAGAGCCTACCCCCAGCTGCCCCAAGATGTGTTTGCTGCCACTGAAAGACAGAGAGAACCAAATGCTAACTGGCCAGTAAGCTGCAAGAGATGAACCCAAAAGACAAAGCACGGACCTCAGCAGAGCTTGGTCTTGTCTCCCTGCAATGCAATGCGGCTTCTTCAGTCTACCAACTGGCCAAGGAGGAGCACATTATTTTCCCTTAAGATTGAGGAGGCACACAGATACCAGCTCCCTTCTATTACTGCTATTTTGGGTCTTTTTTTTCGAAGTTATATAAGCTGGTGTCTCATCTCTGGGCCTGGACATATGTCATGATTTGGGTGTGAACTAATTAAAGCCAAGTTCATGGAGCCTTGTTCACAGACAATTGCACTGCACCCTCTGCCTGTCTAATTAGCAGCACTAACACAAACGGCATCCAGGAAACTAGCACAACCACAAATATCCTAACGCCTGGAAGCACAGCCTGCGCTACCTCCCAGCTGACCTCTCAGACCAGGCCTTGCTAGCGAATGGCATCCCACGTTCTGGGCACTAAGAGTGGCTCGGTGGTGAGGACTCAAGCACAACAACACTGCTCGGACATGGCCAGAAACAATCTAACGCCCCCAAATGCAGCCACCCTCCCTTGGCTGCCTGAACCCTTCTTCGCATCTGTTGCATATGAAGGCACGTGATGTAAATCCAGGTGACCTCCTTGCTTTCTAAGAGACAATCCCCAAATTAAGCCTCAGAGGTATCCTGGGCACTGTTTTCACATCTCACATCTGGGTTTCTGCATGGTTTTCTTGAAAGCTCCTCAGTTTTACCTGGTATGCTCCACAAACAATACTCTTGTATTTGCTTTGACCCGGGTTTGTAGATCCCTCTCTTTAGAAGTCTTTGGAAGTATACAGCCTCTCCCATGTCTCACATTCATTTAGGTGAGATATTTCTATCTCACCTTGAATTTCCCCTGCAAGCCTATTGGAGCAATTCTCCACATGCAAGATACAAAAGTGCTTGGCAAGCATCTCGACATCACCACAGCCACATCCAGAGCCATTTGGAGCACACATGGCCAGAGGAGAGAACAGAGATACTCACTAGGAAGCCCAATACCAGGCAGAGTGCGTCTGAATGTACCCCTTGACTGGCTCACTGCAAGACAGAGAAAACGAATGCTGAGCAGAAAGCATAAAAAACCCAATCACTTCACAGGTTGCTGGTAAATTAACCCTGGGAACACACACAAGGTGACACAGCACAGGGTTCATAAAATAAAAAACGCAACACAAAAAACCACAAAACCCCCCAAACAACCCACAGCTGAATCTACGCAGCAGATTGACCAACTGGAAAGAAATTCAACCTGTCAAGTCAGAAACATGGCCCTGCTATTATCAATTACACAGTCAGGCTTGGTCAGGAAACGGCCACTGCCTTCTCCCTGAAGCGATTAAGAAGCTGAAATCCTCAGGCTGACAGTGATTCATTATTTATTCTGGAGGCAATGTGAGCTGCACATGCCCAAAACGCTCAGTCATCCGAGCTAGAGATGGCCGCTGCTCGAGTGTGGGGTGTCTGCTTCTGCAGGGATAGGTAACGCAGCCCCTGAAACCTGGGTAGGCTGGGATCTGATAGCCTTCGTAACTCCCGAAGGAAAAATACTGAAGTGCAGGCAGCCCAGGCCTCTTGTCTGGGGATAGCACCCAGATGGGATGATGCACCATCCAGAGGACATGTGGGGAATGAAGCAGAAGCACTGAAGGACCTCTCAGAGTTCCCTCAGTTTTGGTTTTTTCTGTTGGAGCGCATGGGGGGAAAAAAAAATCGGTATCTACGTAACAGACAACACCCCAAGTAGCAGATAGTTGAGGAGCAGGTCATGCACAGGACAAAGCAAGCATTGCTGCTACACTAGAGACCTACCAGAAGGTGAAGAAAGCCACAATTACAACAGTGACCAAGAGCTGGACCATCAGGATGGCATAAACCTGCAAGGAGAGGTGGTCTGTGGGTGACCTGCAGACTCTCTGCTTCCCAGCCAGCCTGGGGAAACCAGCAAAGCTACTCCAGCCAGGTCCCCCCAAGGGCTCGGAGCAGGTCTCTGCCTTCTCAGAGGAGTCTTGCCCCTTACCTTCCTGATGAACACTCTGCGCACATTCCTGTCATCCCAGCTGAAGGTCGTGAGCATCTCCGTGTCCCCTGGGTACCCGCTGCTGCCATAACTCGGGCTCGTGCCTGAAGCAGAAGCCACACAGATCAGCTCCTGTCACCCAAATCCCTCCTCAGCAGCAATAATCTGACCCCAGTGATTGACTACAGCTCAGGAGCCCTAAATTTCAGGGTTTCCTTGCTGTGCTGGAAAACAGCAGCTTGCTGGGCTGCACAATGCTCCCTTCCCACTCTTGCATCTTATTGGGGCCTTCTCTGAGAACAAAGTGGGGAGACCACTTCTGCAAACTCCAGCATGACAAGGACACCAGGATTAAGACAGGTCTGTGGTAATACTGTGACTTTAATGGTAATTAGAGGGCTCACGTCCTTGCTCACCTTTCACTGAATATTAAAGCATTTCCCAGAGGAGCAGTGACTCAGCACCTCAGTAGTTGCCATCAGGAGCCCTGGTGCAGGACAATTCCCTCACTCCTCTGGAATTGCCTGAGCTTAGACTGTGTCTGCATCTTATGTCAATGGTGTCCCTTCTCCTCTGAGAGAAACTCGTTACCCCCAGCTTTTCTGTAAGGTCCAGCCCTGAACCCAATTTCCATGCAGGGAGTCAGAGAACAGTTGAACAGTGATCCTGAACAAGGGGGAAACCACTGCTGAGACCATCTCCCCAAAAGTCATCACACCACATAACCAAGCTCTGCTTCGCCAAAGGCTCTGTAATACCAGCTCTTGGTGCTGGATTTTCCCTGCAGATCAGCAAGGAGGAAAGCTGGACCGAAAGCTGGACCATAACGCATCAGTTTGCTCCCCAGCCTGACAGGAAAAACCCAAAGCAGCAGCTTCTCCCTGCTACGATCAACTATGTGAATTAGAAGAATCAGCCTTCTCCATCTCCTGAGCCTCACGTCCAAGAAAAAAAGTAAAACAAATTCTGAAACTTCCGTTGTCTTAACACATCTTTCCCCTGTGCTATTTGCTTCCTTTGCAAATATCCCCTCCTATGTTACCAACAGTATCCCCGCCTGGGTTTGCTGTAGAATGAGGGTTCATAGGATTATACCAGTTATACATTCATGTCCCTGCCTGTTTGGCAAATGCTTCCCCTCCTTCTCAAAGCATTTTAGGCCAGTGATACTCTGATCCTTCAGGCAGGTGGAGGAAAGACCCTCTCAAAAACTCAGAGGATGGGCTGCAGACACCAGGAAAGCCAACCTCAAGGCCCTGATCCTGGATTTCTTGTTTTACTGGTCAAAGGTTGCTTGGTCTTACAGAATCACAGAATCATAGAATTAACGAGGTTGGAAAAGACCATAGAGATCATCAAGTCCAACCTGTAACCTATTACCTAACCTTATTGCAGAAGCCTCATCCTAAAGATGCCGCTGGCAGGAAATAAATCCCTTGTGCTCTCTTGTGCCTAATAAATCTCTTTAGCCATCTTCTGTGCTCCAGTGGAAATGAAACTCCTGCAGCGTGTCCTCCCTGCGTTTCTGTGAGATCTGTCATTGCCTGCCTGTGACAGAGAGCACCTGAGGCCCCATCCCCAAGACACTTCAATGTCTCCTATGCCAAAGCCGTCAAGGTATCTAAACACCAAATTAAACGCCTAAACGTGTCGGAAGAATGAAGGGCTTTCATTCTTTTCTGGCTAGCGTCCCCAGCGCCTGTCACCTCCCACCCACGACCACATCTGAGGCAGCAAGACAGCCATGCCCAAAGCAACCCAAACCACACACTGCTTCTCTCCAGCTAATTCCAATCTCATGTAAGCTGATAGACACAGCCTCGTGACACACGTGTGCCCCCAGACCCTGGCACAGCAGCCACAGCTTGCAGCATGGCTGAGGTGGGGATGGGGGAGAAGGACATGGATCAGAGGAAAACACCAGGAGGGATTGGGGTCCATGACACTGCTACAGAGAGAAAACCAGGAAATCCTGCCAGGCTTGTCAGGGAGGGGTCAAGAAATGACATATCACCTAACCAAGTCCTTTGGGATACCCAAAAATACCAGCATCCTAACCCATTTGGGCTTTACCCATCCCAGTTCATCCTGACATTAGATAGACCCAGATGGTTGTCACAGCAAACCGGCAGGTAACTTATCCATTCTGATTCTGAGCCCTGAAAGCAAACAAGAATGTGAAAAGTCTGTGAAGCCATTGGAGTGTGCCAGCACACACATCTCAGAGGGGTTTAGCTTGCTCCTTCCCCTTCCCCTGAACATCTCCACCCCTGCAGTCAGCAAAGTGCAGCAGAGGAACAGGATTGAGCAGATAGAGAGAACTCGGGAGTCATTAAATCCAGTCTCNCCCTGGTTCCCTGCTTCTCTATAAGCCTGTACAAGCTCTGCTCCCCTCTACTTCCCATGCAAGGGGCTCAGCCTGGGCACAGCCACAGAAGGACTTACTGGGGTCAACGTAAGCCCAGCTGGGGTGGAGTGGGACTGATGGAGGAGGAGGGTAAGCACCAGACTTCATCCCTTCTCCCGCTGTTGCCTCCTCATAGGTCGGAGGAGCTGGTGGAGCCGTGGCATTGTCCTTCTTCTCCCCTTGCCCCTCGGAGTTGGGCGGTTTGTTGTTCACAGAAAGCTGCACAGAAAAGAGTTGGGGGCAAGAGAGATTAGATGGTAAAAATAGCACAGAAACTGCCCTGCAATGGGAACCCGAGAGGGCATGGACAGAGATCTGGGGATCCCTCCATTAGAGGAAGGGACCAGGAATTGGAAGAACACACAGCAACTCCTGTGGACTCGCAATGGACCCATCCCTGTACTCCCAGGAAGGACCATCTTCTAGTGTGGCTGATGGGAAAACATCCAACATGTTAAAGGGGATGAAAAATTCTAGGCAACCAGCTGAGTCTGAGGGGAGACACAGCCTGCCCAGGGTCCTCTGTGCTCATATGTAACACTGGAAAGCATCTAAATAATTCTCTGCTTTTCGCCCTACTTCTAAATTTCCCCTAAAAAAACCCCAAAACAAAACAAAACACAAAAAAACCCCCAAACCAAAAAACTTTCAGTTACTGGGCAGAAAATCCTGAACTCCCTCATTTCCACGTCCACCTGCATTGTGGGGAGTTTCTCCCAGGAAGCACTCTGGTTTGGCTCTCCAACAGAGTCTTCTGGCTCATTCCTCTCTGCCTATGTAGAGGCTCAGCCTTGCTGTTTTCTGTAAATTGAAGATGCAGCCAAGAGACTTGGGTTCCCGTGTCTTCAGACTATGAAATCCCAGCTTCAGGTCACCTGAGAACTTGCTTCTCCTTGGGAACATTATCTATTGAACCTTCTAGATCTTTGTCACCCTGAGATAAGTTACAAGCCTGGTGTCCTGCCCTTGCTACCAAAGGGGGTCCCAGCTCAGCGTTAGCAATAGCATCCCTGTAGATCCCAGAGGAGTGGAGCTGGAACCACAGAAAGTCCAAAGTGAAGCAGACAGACTAACGAGCTCTGCAGAGGACAGCACAGTCCCTGTGAAGAGATCTTAATGGTATATCAGCCTTTCCAGGATACCAGGCTGGGATGTGCACCACGAGCAGATCCAGCTGCATTGGGATAACTGTGGCACCTCCTCTTTCAGCACATCAGGACTGTCCTCACTCTGTCCTTCCTTACAGAGCCCTTGAGTGTGTAGGGCACCCAAGGAGATACAAGAGGGATAGTGCTGCCTGCATCCAGGCAGCCTCCAGCATTGTTGTCATGGCGATGGTGCACTGTGCTGGCAGAAGATGCATAAACACACCCTTCCCTGGTCTCAGAGCACTGGAGAACCCCAAAAATCCAGAGCTGCCTGGGCCAGGAAGAAGGTGCTCAAGGCAGGTGCCAAGTGCTGAATGTTGGGGACAAGGAGGGCAAAGCACAAGCACCCCACGGAGCACCCTGACATCCAGGATGGGTGGAGGAAATAGCCACATGTCCAACAGCAGGGTTGAGTTGCACATCCAGCACCAGGCAAAGCAGCCCTCCACCCCATAATAACAGCCCTCCATCCTCTTCCTCTGCTTAACTCCTACCCCACTGCAGGGGGGCTGTGCACGGGTACCCAGCTCCCCCCTCCACAACAACTGTTTTTATTCCTTAAATCCCCTCCTTTCAACTCACCTCCCCCCCTCTAAGCGTGCAACGATTGTGGAAGCAGAACAATCTCGCATCCCAGCGCCAGCCTCCCACCTACCTTCCCCTGGGTCATGGCTCCTCGCTAATGGTGCTGCAAAGAGCAGCAGGAGGGATGAGGCCGCAGCCAAAGAGCAGCCTCCTCGCTCTGTCCTGTCCACCCTTCTCCTGGGATGTCTCGGGGCTGGCTGCAGCCGCTGTGGGCTCGCAGCCTGTGCTGATGCCTTCAGCGATGCCTTCGCTTTCTAGCAACGACTGAGAGCGATGGCGCTGAGCGAGGACCGTACCATTCCCAGCCTGGCGCACAGGGGGAAGCCGGGAAAGAAGCAGCTAAAATGGAGGCGAGCGGCCATCAACAGCTGTGGGGAGGATGCTTGGACACAGCACTGGGCAGGCAACGACAGGTCCCCACACGGTGGGGTGAGAAGCAGCCACCCCAGGGATGCTGAGCTGCAGGCTGGGATCACAGCGTGGAGGGAGAGGCGAAGGATGCTTTGCTGCAGCATCTCTGCCACCCACCTGAGAGCGGCCCATGGCCCAGGGAGCAGCAGCTCCTGCAGGCCCTGCTGCGGCCAGGCACAGCCCCAGGGGCTGTCCGAGGGCTGGGGGCTCTGCTGGGGCAGAGGGGGAGGCCTGAGCCAAGCTCTGTAAGGTGAGAGCAGGAGGGAGGAATCACACGCAGCCCTGGCTCCTCTCCTCACCCTTTCCAGGCTTTGCACAGGGGCATGGAGAGGATGAGGCTTATTTACCCTGCATGTGCTGTTCTCTCTGAACCAACCTAGCCCCACCTGGGGGGCACAAGGAGGGTCTGGAGGTGTCCCAGGGTAGCCAGCAGACCACAAGCACTATGCAGCCCCCATCATCAAAGCAATATTATTAATTCATGAAGGAGGGGGCTAAATGGGGAGTCCAGCTCCCAGACTAGACCACATCCAAGGGAAGGGTCACAAAGTGAATGAGGTTTGCCCCCTATAACAGGGTTTGGAGGAGAGATGGGGGGAATTACAGTCTCAAGGGTACAGGGACATGGAGATATCTCTTCTTACTCCACAGGCAACAGGAAGTGGGGGGAATAATTGTCCCATTACATAGTGAAGATCTTCACATGGAGAGAAAATGTTGCCTGAGAGAGAGGAAGAGACAGACAATACACAGAGAGCACACCCTCTGCCTGAACACATGGGGAGACAGCTTGTGATCAATGACAGATATCAGCACAGCAGCCTTGCACTGTATTCCCACAAAAAAACCCCACAACCTCAGGCAATTTTGGGACTATACCCAGGCTAGGAGTTGTGTCCCTACATCCAAGCTCTCCACATCATCCTCCGGTCCTTCCCCAGCCCCTTCAAGTGACTTATTGCTTGCCATGCCATAAGCAGGCAGCACACCTCAAATTAGTTTCCCAAGTCCATAATACAGGCACAAAAATAAATTCTCTCTTTACTCTGATAGGAAAACTAAAATAAAAATGACACTGCCACATTTTAGGTTCCCTAAACACAGCCCTAGAGAAGGTGAAGGATGGGTTGTCTGAAGGCAATGGAGGTTGAAAGGACCATCCCCATTCACAGCTGCTGCGAAGACACAGGCAAGGCGAGGGTTAAAAGGGAAGCATGAGGTGGAAATGAAAGAATGCAGCAGAGCAATGTACAGCTGGCATCCACACAGGCCGAGCCCAGCTATTCAATTGGAAAGAGAAGCAATTACCAAAAGGACTGCAAAAACTTGTCAGGATTATTCAGAATCAATTAAGTGCCAGTTAACCACAAGTTCCTCAAGGGCTTTCATTCTCCTCGAGGTTGAGCAGAGGAGTAAGACTGGGCAGGTCCCAAGTGAGAGAGAGAAACTCAGCCCAGCAGGTGAGGTTCTCACTGCCCTGGCCCAGCACAAGGAAACCACACTTGGCTTGTTAATCCTTTTCAAGCATGGGATGAGCGAAGGGGTCAAGAGCTTGGGAACAGAAACTCCAGGTGATGCGTGGCATTGTGGTGAGAAAGGAGATGCCCATCTTCTTGAGAAACCCAGAGGGACTCACCCCAGCTGCAGTCCCTGGCCAACGCAGGGTCTTGGTGGGATAATGTCCTACGAGGACAGGCTGAGGGAGTTGGGGTTGTTCAGCCTGGGAAAGAGAAAGCTCTGGGGAGACCTTACAGCAGCCTTCCAGTAACTGAAGGGGGCCTACAATAAAGTGGGCGAGGGCCTGTTTCCAAAAGCCTGTAGCAATAGGATGAAGGGCAATGGTTTTAAACTAAAGAAGGGTAGATTTAGGTTGGACATTAGGAAAAAGATCTTTACCATGAGGGTAGTGGAACAATGGAACATGTTGCCCAGTGAGGTGGTGGAGGCCCCATCCCTGGAGACATTCAAGGCCAGGCTTGACAGGGCTCTGAGCAAGCTGCTCTAGTTGAGCATGTCCCTGTTCAGTGCAGAGGAGTTGGACTAGATGAGCTTTAGAGGTCCCTTCCAACCCAAACCATTCATCAGGACCCCACATGCTCCATCCCAGGCTAAAAATGCTAAAATACTGTGTCTGGAAGAGGAAAAACCCTCAGCAAAGAAAAGCAGATGGCATTGCCTACCACAACAGCCCCCCTCTAAATCAAAATCAGCAGGAAAGAGAAACCAAAGCTCATCACCATCCTGGTTTTAAGAAGGCCCATTCCCACCCCTGACCTCCCAGAGGGTATCTCAGTCTTCCCTTGCTGCCCAGCCCCAAAATAAATCCAGCACCAACGGGCTATATTTTCAGGGGGCTCTGAGAGACCATCATGTCTTTCCTAAGCCAAAAAAATTAGGTGGGAGAACCCATGGGCTACAAGGCTTGAAATGTCTCATCTCTATCAGAGAGAAGACAAGGATCACTGCCCAGCTGAGAGCAATGAAGAGCAGAGCCCTTCAGCCCTTGCAGGGACCATCCTTCCCCATCAAAAAAAAGCCGTCCAAACCTTGTTCATTGCTTTCATGTCTGAGCTGAAAGCTCTTACATGTGCCTATGAAGAAGGTAATTTTCTCTTTTCCCAATCTCACAGATGCAGTAGGAGGATAAATATACACAGGAGCCAGATTCTGGATTGTGATGCTCACATACAGCATCATAGCAACTGTTCAATGTCCCCCATCCAGTTCACTGAACAACGGCTGGTCCCGCTCAGCATCAGACCACGTGAGGCAAGGATTCACCTGTGCACATATACTTTCAATATTCATGAAAAAAAAAATAATAATCTCTGTCAAAGCCACACCCTGACAAATCCACAAGAGATTTCACAGGGATTAAAGCAATTTTGCTGAACACTCAATCCCATCAAAAACAAGGTAAAGAAAACCTGATGGGATAATTAAGGGATCTGCTGCACCAACAGCCGTGATGGCACACCCAGGAGCCCTCTATAAATACATTCTCCCTCATCCCCAAGGGGAAAGCCCCCACTGGCTGCCATCAACTTAAAAAACCCCAACACATTAAACCCTGAAAATTTACCCTCAGCTCTCAGGCTCCTGAATTATTCAAGGATTATTAATACTAAATCCTGCCACCAGGTTTGGTCTATGATGGGAGATTAACAGGCAAGCTGCAAACATCAGGGCATGTATGAAGGGGGGTTTCAAAGGATAAAAGAACTAAAATGCCCTTATTCTTGAAGAGCAAAGCCTCATCCCCCATCCTGCCAGCATCCCAAGCACAGGGTAGGCAGGGGTCAGTTCCTACCAGCCCCAAGGGAGCCATCGCAGAACCTCACCTTCATGAGAGGTGGAAACCTGATCCCAGGAGCTAGTGTCTCCCTCCCTGGCCACTTCATACTTTATTGCTCTGGTGTAGGGTCCCTCAGCTGAAATCCTCCTCCTCCCTTCCTTCCCAAGCTGTTCTGAAAAGCAGAGATAACTTCCCCTTAACATACAATATAAGGGGCTGGACAAGCCAGATCTATTTGGGGTGTGGGATGTTCTCCTCACTGGCTTCTACAGTAAGGGTCAGTCTCTCGCTCAGGCCTTGACAGGAAATGCTGGTGTCTGAGCTGAAAGAAAAACAGCCACCCAACCCTCTATCACCCCCTTTATACCATCAGTTGTTCATTGCCTGGAAGAAAATCCTGCAACCTGTACCCAGCTGAGCACCTGTCTCACCTATCACAGGCACCCACACTGCTGGGGAAAATTCATTTAAGCTCTCAGAGGGATGTTAATTAGTGGGGGGCTCAGCCCCCTGTGGTGGGCAGTAGCTGCAAGTTGACTGGGGACCATTGTTTGAGTAAGTGTCTGGCCCTACGGAGTTGTTTGCCCGTGTCTGGAGCTATGGCAGGGCCAGAATTTGGGGGCTTTGAGAAACTTTGCCCTATTTTTTTTAAATGCCTCCAGAGCTGCGGTGTGTGATTTTAGAGAACTGCAGGGAACAGGGCCCAGCAGTGAGGTTTAAAAATAAACAGAAGCAAAAACCATGATACCCACAAAGCACGTCAGAGAGTAAAAACAACATACACTTGTACACTGAGCAAACAAACAGATAAATAGAAAGACAAGGCACTCCCCGGGAGGAAATGGTTCAGCTGCTCGGGAGAGCGTTTCACTCACCGTTGCCAGAAGAACATGTTCTTGCCACTATCGTGTGCATTCGATGCTGTTAAATGAAAGGAATTGCACAAGTATGCAAACGTGCCTCCCTGGGAGTGGGGGAACAGAACAGGTTTGGGTGATGCTCGGAGTGACAACTTCATGCCACTGTGCAGTTGCTTCTTTAACCTGTTATGAAGGAGCTTTATATAATGCAACCCAGGGATGTGCACAGGGATTTTTTAAAAATTCTTACAAGCCCGTACAAGGAGTGATCAGTGGCCTTGTGGTGCTGCAGCCACCTGATGCCCAGGACCCAGGCAATCAGTGACGAGAAGAGATGGAGGACAGAGCTTTGCTGCCCTCAGAGCCCAAATTTCCGTCACTGAAATGCCTAAAATCCAGGTTTGTTGGTGCTGTCCTGGAAGGAACTTCTGTCTTTGCCCTGGAAGCTCAGAGTTAGAAGTGAGGGAGTTTCCCATCCAGCCTAATGATGTCCCCAAGCAAGCAAACAGCTTTGCATTTCCTCCTTCGCATAGCTCCAGAGTTCCCAGAAAGCTGCTCCCTTCCTCTCTTTCCTCCTTAAAACATCTTTCCTGTAACATCTCGGCACCCATCACTTTCCTGGGTCAGGAGATCGATGCCTGTCTTGCTAAAGTAACCTTGCCCAGTTGCCTGCAGGTGATTCTCTTGCTGCTATATCATGAATGACCTGCTGGACACTGTCCGGGTCTGTACAGTCCTGTACCAGGCTCTCCTCATCCAAGAGCTGGGCTCCTACACCCCACACTAACCTGAGGTAGAAGATTTGCAGTCTTGGTGTGTGCTCTTTGAGTGGGATTTTCACAGTTTCTGGTGTATGACAACCAGTCATTCCCCTCCTCCCTGCCCCAGCAAGACCTGCACCCTCCTGAATTCACACTGCAGCAAATTTACAAGCTCCATCAGAGCATCAAAAGGAAATGCAGAGCTCCCTGGGCACCTCAGTCCCCATTTGGGACAGAGCAATGCTTTCCACATGCTGGACTTTGCTGGCAAGGTCTTGGAGGAGCTGCCAACGCTCCTCTCCACTTTATACAACTCAAGGAAGTGAAGCAAATTGTGCTGATGCCCCAGGGCCAAATCCCATCAACAAAAGCATAAATGCAGAAGGAAATCAGTGCAGTAGCCGAGATTTAAAAACAGAGAAAAAAAAAAAAGAATTCAAAAAGTCTTTCTACCGAAGTAGGATGGCAAATCATGCTGCTGACAACCCAGTCCCTGTGCCACACCCAGAAAACCCACACAGAAATCAAGTAACTAACCACAAACAAAAATATCCCACCCGGAACTTTCATTCAGAGAAGTGAAAAGGAGCCAGAGGCTTTATGAAATAAAATTTGTGGTTCCCTTAGTGTGGCAGCCTTGGCATGGAAATTGGTGTCTGGGTAGCACCATAAAGCAGAGAGAGAAGGAGGCACAGAGAAGAAAAGAGGATGAAAGATGACAGACAGACAGTCAAAAAAGGATAGGAAGAGAGAAGAAAAATGGCACATGCCATTTAAAATTTACAAGCAATAGGTTGTATCTTCTCCTACCTGCCTTATGTAGAAGTTTTAGGAGAAGTTTTGGAGCCTGTCATAACCCTTTCCCAGTATATATCGGTCACACAGACCGAAGGAGATGTTTGCAGAGCCTAGCACAGTGGAAAGGGCCACCTCTGAAGGCTGTTGAGGTCTTTTCCTGGATGGTATACAATCTATCGAACCGTTCTACTCCTTTCCCTGCTTTTCCCACCTTCCCAGATTGAACATAAATCTCCATCTGGCATGGGAGGAACTTCCTGAGGCAACACAGAAAACGTGAAAAGCATCAAGGTTTTGTTTGATAAGCAAATGATCATCACCAAAGCAGATCTCAGCTAACAGCTTGGTGGAGAGGACCTTCAGGGAACTCACACCAAGGTCCTCACCTTGTTCCTGATGCTATCCCAGAGCAGAGTACTGGTTTTCAAGCCAGTGTGCAAGCCCATGTATGGATCATTTCAGGCAGAAGGTAGCTGGTGGATGCCCATGACCCATAGGCAAAGTCATTCTCTCATGAAACTGTTCTTGCTCGCATGGCTTTGGGCCAACCATCCTGCTCACCTGCTGCACTGCTTCTTCCCTGGACCCCACCTACGGTGGGAACCCAACCTTTTGTTAATTGTTAACTGGTTCTGCACAAACCCCACAGGCCTTTGGGCACCAAGCATTGGAATCTCTGAGAGTTGTGGGACAAGCGGCCACACAGTGGCCCTGGGCTGCTGGTGAGGTTGCACATGCTGAGCTTCACATTTTTATGGTTGTGCTGAGATTCCGAGTTGAAGACACCTCTGAGCAATTGCAGCCACCAGCTTCCTGGGGCTGTCAGAGCCTGGCTCCATACCCAGACCCCAGCTCCATACCCAGACCCCAGCTCCATACCTACACCCCAGCTCCACGTTCCACCAAAGCAGAGGCAGAAGCAGCTTCTTACTCAACAACTGATTGTAAAATGGCTGCTGGGTTTAATGTTGGGGGGGAGGGGGTCTGTTAATGTAATCTGACATCTCAACTGGCTTTCTCTCTGTGATTGCTGCACTGCAGCCTGAAAGTGATCAGGTTTTTATCGCCTGTGGACCACAAAGTTTCTTGCAGTGCTCTCCTTATCTGGCTGTACAACGAGGACCATGGCACTGACACTGGTCTCAGATGAAAGATGCTGTTTTCAGAAGCCAAGCACCTTTTTCTTTCTCCATCAACCCCAGCTGGTCGTTAGAGGGATTTTTGCAAGAATCTGCTTCCATGCATGTACTACTCGTGCACCTCCTCACTACAGCACCTGCAGCTCCCCAGAAGCCATACTGATATAGCAGCTGCTTCTCAAAGGGAAAGCTGCCAGACAAACACCCGCTTCCCTCCCAGCAAAGATCAGCAGATAGCGGCCAAAAAAGTCCTGCAGACCAGGTGACCAGTCAATACAGAAACTGGTACCTGCAGCGCTGATGGTGAGATAACAGAGATTGCAACAGCCTCAGCTCTGCAATCTCTGACAGTGAGAAGCATCAGGAAGAAGACAGGACAAGAGGGGACAGGGAACGCTGTTTCTAAAGCCACTGGTAGGACCAATTCCTGGCAGTATCTAACCTG
>WEIS01004353.1:0-20417 GCA_013389965.1 Todus mexicanus | reverse complement strand
CACAGAGATATTATGAGTTGTTTGTTATGACTGTAGACTTTCTCTACAAGGGTTAAGCAGTACTGAGCAAGACTGGCAGCATGTTTGTACACCTTAACCAAAGCCTGGTAGTCTGCTGAGTGAAATTGCAAATAAAAATATTTACGAAGCTATTGTCCAAGTAAAATATAAATAATATTTTTGGGCACAAAGTCTGTTGCCCATCAGTAAATAAAATGATGCTATTATCTTCATGATGGTTTCTTGTTTTGGATGTGAGTGGCTTAATGCAAAATCAGACTATTATATCCCCAATAAAGCTGTGAAAACAGAGTAGCACTCAGCAAACAACGTCAGTCCCTCCCATTTTAGAAATTTGTAGTCTTTTGTCTTTCAGGGAGGCTTAATTTGGCTTGAATTAGAAGAAATGTCATTGTAGTGGGTATGCAATGATGGAAACCAAGGTTGCCTGTGGAGTACTGCACCAGTTTGAATGCAGATTGTCACAGATTAAGGGTATGAATGAGACTTGGATGGAAAAGCACTACAACTTCAGAATCAGTATGTATTTTTCAAGGCAGATCTGCATTGCAGTTTCACCATGGAAAAGAACAGAAAAATGTGTCCTTTTTATTTTATTGGAAATAGTTCTTCTGACAGACTGAACACCACTCTGTCAACAGACAGACATATTTTATCAATTCTGTTTTGTCACATGGGTAAGAAATTATGCCTGCAGAAGTGTTATGAGACAGACCCATGATAATTAATCCCAAATCCCATCAGTTGTATAGTAGCTTTAGTGCTACGCTACTAATAAATAGCATGCCATTTTTCTAGGATAAGGCTTCTCATGCAAGGAGTATACTACAATGTTAGATTCTATTATTATGCTGGTTGAGTATGTCTACCAATTCTGTAAATTCTACTTCTCAACCTAATTTTCTATTATTATTATTAACAAAATAATTTGCTATTCAATTATAATTGGTAATAATACTCTGTGAAAGTCTGCTTTCTGTGCCATTTTATAGTTTCCTCAAAAGCAACAAAAATGTAATTACAGGGGACAGTTTATGGTAAGTGATCAGATGCCTTAGGTAGCAATCAGGACCAGACCTGTATGTTGAAATTATTTGATATTTTTGATAACACCTGCTTAGTATCTTCCAAGTCTTCCAAAGGAAAACATGAGCTTTCTATGTGTCCAGCTTTGTGTGTATGAAATTTGTGGTGTCCAGCAGTGGTAGCTTTTAGGGCTACTTAGGACTTCTCTGCTCCTCTGCCAAGTCTCTCCCAAAAAACTATTCAAGTGTCAATGTCATATTTAGTTTACTCTACAGCATCTAGGGTGTGCTGTGTGGCAAGCTGTCCATGTGGAGCTTGTCTTAGTGCCAAGGCTACATAAAACGGTCAAGAGATGCTTGGCATAATGTGCTCAGGGAATTCTCCATGTAGATGTGTTGGCTCTAGATCACCACTCACGTTAAGCGCTAACCCACCTGCACGCTGGCCGTGGATTCCCTTCAGAGCAGGAACACAGGGACCCCAAGTCAACTTTGCTGTGGGCAGCAGCAGAGTTTGAGCAATCTTCATATGAATGTTCAAGAACCTCGTCTGAAATTAAAACCGTCAGATTCAGAAGCTCTAGGCAGTTCCCATGATCTGGGTTACACTTAGCTCCAGGCTAAGTGAGTGTTGATTTACCCATCAAGGCAGCCAGAGATTCCCTTGGCACACAAGCCACCAAAATGGATTTAATACAATGTAGCAGCAGGAAACATTTGTTCCCTAATTAGAAACATAGCTCTAGGAGCAGGTCTCAGCCTCCTAAGTTTGAAGTTTATGTGCTGTTATAAACTCCTGTAGGAGTCACTTTGGCTACTCGTTGGGCTTAAGGTGGTAGAAACAGAAAAGTAATCACTATTTCCCATATGCTCCCCACTGTGGAAAGTCTGCCCACTCCTTAATTCACACGAGTTGAACTTTCCCTCATGAGGCCTCTGATGCTAAATGTGTCAGTTAAACCCCATAAATGGCCCCTACCCGCCGCCTCCATGAGCATCTTCAGTCAGAACTAGACCACTGAATTACAGAGCTGATTTATAGGGTTGGGTTAGGAATAGTTTAAGGAATAAAAACCACCTGTGAAATGCTAGAGACACTGCATTTATACTCAATCAGAACAGGAAATTACGTGGGGTTTTTTAGGATATACTCCTTTCCTGGACTTAAAACTAGGCAAAAGTAAGGTACCAGGTGCCTGCTCAGTGAGACTACAAGAACGTGGTGAAGTAGAGGAGAAAAGCAGATTCTTAGCTCTCTTAGGCTTCAGAGTGATTAAACTATACTGGAAAAATGTTGTCTGTGTTCATGTCACGCAGTACGTGTTCATTTAAAAAAAACACACCAAAAAATCAAACAAAAAACCCACAAAAAGAAATAGAAAGCATCCAGAAGACAATTAAATTATTGCAGAATATAGCAATTCATCAAACATAACCCACAAAAGTTACTGAAACCACCTGTTTCCACTTCCTCCCTCAAAAAGAAAGTACCACAATGTATAAAGCTCAGAGAATGCAGCAAGTCCCGAAGATGAATCACAGCAAACACAGCTGCAGAGAACTTGTTGAGCAGGGAAATGGTGTATCCCCTTCTTTTTCACATTTAATCCAGGCATTTGTGTTCACTGGTTGTTGTATAGCTCAGCCTTCTAGATTATAAACCTTACCTAGAAGTAACCTGCCCTCTAATTATCGGTCCTATAGAATGTTACTAAGTTTTGGGGTACTTCCCAGGCATTATATTAATTGAATTGTGTTTAATTTGCAATGTAAGGATCAAAACCCTCATGAGATCTCACTGAATAGCACAAAATATGTTTTTATTTTCACTCCAGTTGAGGAGGTAATGAAAACTCCCATTACAAAAACTTCCATTTCTTGTGATCTCCTGCTTAGTCACAAATGTAGTACTGATGTTAAATGGTGCTTTACCCTGTGAGTGCCCCGTCAGTTCACATTGACTTCATCTGTATACTTACTGAGTAATTTATACTTCTGGCCAGCAGATGATGCATTCATTCTGTGTGGTCTCTGTTGCTGACCGATACTGAGGTGTTTTGAAACTTTACTTTCCTCACATCCTTTAAAACACTATAAAGAGCATTTTTAGACATTGAATACATAGCTCTTACTATCATTACTGCCTTTATCAAGCCAATCCTGGCATTCCTTTTCAGAAATGCCAGGTTCTGTTTCTTTCACATCATATACAGCCTTTGTCTTATATAAAATAGGTGTCTTTACTACTGTGCTCCTAAAACTGCAACTAATTGTTGCACTAATATTTAGAGCCACTACATCTCCAACTATCAAGACCTCATTACTTAAACCATTTAGCTTTTGTTATTCTAATTAACTTGATAGAATTATATAAGTTTAAAAAAAAAAAAAACCAACAACAACCCAGAAAGGAACTGTCATTGTAATTGGCCAGATCCTCAGCTGGGAAAACTTCAGCAAAGTTGCATTGGTTTGTGGATTGAGGTCTTCAGACACTAGAGAGATTACATCTGAGAAGTTTGTGTGCTATCTACACTACATATGTAATGGTTTGCTGTACAATAACTGCTAACTGATCATTAAAAAAGCACTGTTAGCTATTCAGATGAGATTAAGTACATTATACATTTGCACTTCTTGATCTTCTTTTCAGATGCAGTTATGATGTCCTGTGATTGACATTTATGTTGTCAACACTTACTTTGCAGCACACGTAATGAAATAAGCATTAATATTACAAAACCTGGTTTTAATATCTGCTCGAACCCCACAGTTATCCACTCTTCTTCGTTACTGTAGCACTGGCTATAGTAGGAGCAAGATGTATGAGCTTGTTGTCCTACATAGTGGAATGAATTTGTGATTTGATTCCCCAGAGCCAGCTTCCCTTCAGTTCTCCTGTAATATGAAGGTGACTCAACAGTGTTGGTAGCCAATGCATCTATGCAGAGCGTGTTTGTTCAGTGTCTCTGCCCAGTTCTGTTCAGGTTTCCCTGAGGGGACAAAGCAGTTCAGGAACAATAGTGAAATGACATATGCTTGAACTAGGAGCACATGGCATCCATGAAACTTCCATCCTTAATGACTTGGCAGTGATTCCTTTGGGAATTAAGGATGAAAGCAACAGATGTTATGCATTCAAGCACCTGGATAAAGAAATGAAAACCTGAAAACTACATACGTTATTTTGACAAAGCAAAATGGTGAAACTTGCATTTGTCTGTGATGTCCCATCCTATTCAGATAAGGTGCTGTTTGTTTTTAAATGGAGATATGGCTTGGCATAACATGACAAAACCATAAAGGCCCTTGTGGCCATGTTACATCTGGGTCAGATGTATTTGATGTTCTTACTTTGATCTCCTGTGTAATCAGTGTGTTTTCAGCTTAGATCTTGAATCCACGTGTCTTGTAAACAAGAACAATTCCCAGACCTTTTGATCTGCAAAATGACTCATTCTTCCAAAACTCTACTCCAGGATAGCAGAAAGAAGTGATTCCTGTTCCTAGGGGTTTCTTTGGCATGCTGCTCTGAGACGTATAAAGCTCTCTCCTAAAAAAAATAAAGAGGCTAAACAAGGTCTCTACGAGATCTCTTGGAGCTTTTTCTTTGATATCCTGACTTGAAGAACTTGCATAAAGCTCCCTGTAGTGCCTGGATTCATTGACCGCATTGCCTGGGACTTGTTTGATAAGGTAACTGGGACTGTAAAGTAAGAAAGAAAATAATGGATAGTATAGAGGCTGCTGGATCGTGAAGGAAGCAAAGAAACTGTGGATGAGGACCAGGAAAGTGTACAATAAGATTGGACAGAGGGTGAACAGAGGCGACAGAGTCAACAAGGACTTGATGATAGGTGGAACTTTGAGACGGCTAGGTGAGGACATGAGGACAAGGGACGTAGGTGCCCAGGGCAAGGGTGTTGTGAATAGCTGAGGAGTTTGAAGGAGAAATTAGAAATCTTAATTCCCAGGATCGAGACCTGTGGGTAGGGAGGAGTGATGAGAGGTGGGTGAGAGGGGAGCCTGGCTGCGTGAGTGGTCCAGGGTAGAGGGAGTGGGCCTAGCTCAGGAGAATAATTAGGAGCAAATATGGGAGGCAGGGATGTGGAAGAGACAAGACTGAAGCCAGCCCAGAGGGAGAGAGAGCCTTAGCAAAAATGGGTGCGAAGTGGTGACCACTAAAAATATACACTTCACCATATGCCCACACTCCTGATCTTCACCATTCATCCACAGCTACCACTTTTTGTAGTACAAACTGCTTAAATGTCCTGTTCCTTTCAGAGCTGGTGAAAGTATCTTGCTCTCTTCTGTGAATTTAAGGGGTTAGGTTTTGTATTAAAAAAAGCCTTATTAAAGGTGTGAGGGCTCATTTCAGTCCAAGAGATTTTTTTTCTTTGAAAGCTTACAACCATTTTTGAAAAGCGTTTTTTCCCACCTGTGTCTATCTCATTCAACCTGTAAGTACTAAATAAGATATGAATCTCACTAAAAATAGGAAGAGAACGTGCAAGGAAAGACAATGCCAATGCATCTACAGAAGTCTGAATTACAACAATCCTTTTTTGCTGGTGTATTTTGACTTTTCAAATCACCTTTAATAGTGCTCTTTTAAAACACACTTTTCCATTCCCAGATAGAAACATTTCTACCAAATTGGCTGAGATATCACCCACAATTTCTATTTCTGTCTGACTCCTTTATTGTGCTTCTTTTGTGTGATATATTCAGAATGTGGGTAATAACTGTAAGCTATTTTTGGTATGTAATACTATAGATGTGAGCAATGTATCACATGTTAGAGATGGAGGAGGATTTTGCAGAGTATATCTCATTAGGTGCTATTAAAAGTATATAACTCACAAATAATGTGAAATGCAACAACCTCCCAGGGCAGCAAGGCACAAAATCTGTTTGCATATAATCAGGCAGAGACAGAAAACAGCGGCACATTTTTCTAATTGATGGGTGCCATCCACCTTCTAAACTGCTTACTTTGACACAAAGTCACTACATTGGCACAAATCTTATTCTTTACTTTGATTTCTCTGTTAATTTTTTTTCTGTTTCTTGGCTTTTCTCAACTAGAGGGAAAGAAAGTGTCTATGTGTCCTTATCTCATTTCTTTAACTTTGTGGTTTTTACCTGAAAAGCACTTGCTGAGAGCCGTGCCAGAAAGCTTGCTGTGACGTGTCATCCTCCAACATTTCAGTGGCTGCGTAGCTGGGAGCTCTGGTATCCAGAGGGGTCATAGAAATCCAGACTGTTGAGTTTCCCTGTCATGGGGTGCATTCCTAATCGTGCACAAACACATGCTTAGAATACACAATATGGGCCACGTGAAGGCATCCTCACTGCCCTTTCCTAAAGGCGCCAACTGGCTCATCAGGTCATTTTTAGCTTTTGGCTAGAAAACCACTGGGGTTTACTTAGGGGCACTGGGAGTTCCCCTGGTGTTTTCCGTTGGAGAAACCTACATCCTGTTATTGAGGTGCTTTTCCTCTTTCCTTCACAAAGAGAAAGAGGCTAGGGAATGTAAAGTTTATCTCTTCTGAATTCTTTCTGGCTTATGTCTGTTTATGAGCAGCAAGTGCTTAAATAAAAAGGAAAAGCCGTCTAGCAGCGTATTGGTTTAAAAACCAACACAGAGTGAATGGTGCTAAGAAATGTACATGTACAATTAAGTATACGCATGTGTATAAATGTAGTGAACACCGTGTGAGTGATCCTGGAAAGCCCACCCTTCAGACCTAAAACATTTACATTCACAAAATGAAAATTTCTTGCATATGCTTATCTTTACCTATTTCTAGACCACATATAGGTGAGGATGTATCTTCTGATTTCATTGTGTTACATGAACTCTGTTACGTGCACTGAGGTGGACTTGCCCTTCGGTCTTTTCAAAATGCTGGTGAAGTTTCCCCACTGTCAGCCAGCCACTAGAGGGGACTGTGACTCTGCGCTGCAGAACCTGGATTCAGGGGCTTTTGAGCATGGGCTTTTTGTTGCTAATATGTATTTGTGTAATGTTTTGTTGCCAGGTCTGGCCTGTGTCTGTGCTTAGTTCGGCACAGGCAGGAGGCAGGTTGTGCCTGGAGCTTTCCCTTTCACCCAGTTGGAAGCTGGAGAGTGAGGGATGGTGTTTCTGGCAGCAGCTTCATGGGTGAGAGACTGGATGTGGAGGGAATCAGACCAGGCTGTGGGAGGGAAGGGTGGCCCCGAGACTCCCACTGCCCCCTGCCCCGGATGTTTTATTCTAGAGATTTACAGGTGTTGAGTGATGATTTTGGTGTGAGACTGCTGGATTCACAGGGGAACCTGGTAAGAAAATGAAACCTGATCAGGAAAGGTTTGATCCATACACATCCTTGACCTCTGTTTCTGTAACACCAAGGCAGAAGCATTTGCATGCTTGGCCACACAAGACACCCATTCAGTGATACTTCTTTATATGACAAAGAAATTATTTAGGTTCTTATGGAAAGGAGAAATCCAGAGATACACATGCATTATCTCAAATGTCTCTTCCAATCAAGGATATTCTGGGATTATCTGGATCTATTTGGAGTGTAGCAACCTTTCACACAGTTATGATATTTATTCAGAAAGAGTCAGTGAATAAGATAAACCTGGACAATAACCATCCTAATAGAGTTGAGACTCCTAGTTGATGTCCATTGTTGTTTCCATTTTCTGTAAGTTTATTACAGAGACATGTGACAGTTTACAAGAATAAGCCCACATTGATTAAATACCTTTGCTTCTCTTGGGGCAAAGAGGAGGCCTCTGAGCTCAGAGATATGGTAGTAACAATACTAATATCATTTCCATTTATTTTCAGGATAAATTCTACCATTTTCTCCTCTTGAGGCATTCCCTATTACAGCTGAATACTATTCCAAGTCTCGGGCACATGGTCCAAAAATGTGAGAAGCCTGCTCACCTTCTTGATTCCTCCTGGCTTACTTTACTGTACTTCCATGGTATATCATTCCCTTAAAGCTAACCAAAGCTCTCAAATGACTTGAAAACTTTTGGAGGTAGTCCAGTTTGAAGGTCAATAGAGTCAGTTAGGAAGGTTTCACTGACTTCAGTTAATTTGTACAAAGCTTCCATCTGCTCTAAAAATTATAAGCTTTGTCTTATGCTTTTCAAGCATTCGTGAGATGGAGAAACATGCTGATTATCTTGGAATAAGCTTCCAGCTGTGTGAACTCTCATGTACTACATTAGAGTGCTTTTAATTTATACAACTGCCTGAGTATGTGTCAGTCAACTCCCAAAGTCTCAGCTGAAGAGTAAAGCCAAGAGTTAGGCTCCTAGAATAACCTGCATGTTCTCAGAGCATACTGGAGATGTGTTTGCTTGTAAAAATCAGCCTAAAGACTTCTTCGGCTCCACTCTGATTGAGTTTGGTCCATGTTATGAAAGAGGTGTCTGACCTTTAAAAGGGTCTGGTGTGGGAGAATTTGGTGTACAACGGTACCAAGCTGGAGATTCCCAGCCAGGAGCTGGCTGAGCTGGTGTGTAGGAACCTCTCAGCTGGTGAAAGGGACCCATAAGCAGAGGTACTAACTCTCTGGTTTGTGCATCTCTACTGAGATATATTCAGAGAACCGAAGGCACTGGAGAAATCTGCAAGATTATTTAGTAGCATCTCAGAAAAGGGATGATATGAGAAAATCAGCTGGATATCCCTATTCTTTAAAAAAAAAAAGAAAAAAAAAGAAAAAAAAAAAAAGAAAAAAAAAAGAGGCATGCAATTGCAGGTCAAAAGTGCAGAGTAATTATAGATGGCAGCAAGTCCAGGAAGGGGAAAGTGGACAGCCTGGAAACAGCTCTTTTAAAAGCAATAAGAGAGGGAATCCTCTGAGCTCCAATTTATAAGGGAGTGTCAGGAGGCAGGAAGCAAGCACTGTGATCCAACTGCTGTGAGAAATATGGCTTTTGTGGCTTTGTATGGTCACCAGGAGTCTCTGTGATATGACTTGGTATTTTGAACATTGATGGTGATTGAGGTGAATCACCTAAATAGGACAAGAGTGAAAACTCTGCAGTCTTGAAGACCACAGCCTGGCCTCTTGATTTCAGATGGAAATCTGCTACTCCTTGTACTTCCAGGGAGTCCCAGATATCGTCATTTTCTCTTTCCTGACAGTGCCTCAAAGGCATCATTGGGTTCAACGGTGCTTTTAATCTTACACCAACCACACTACAAAACAGCTTCTGAGTAACCAGGATATGGTATAAAAGTTTCAGCCCTGGCTTTGAACAGGTGATTACGTGCTTTATAGCCTGTGCTACACACACCAGACCCCATTGTACTCGTAGCCACACTAAGCAACATACACAATTTCCCTTTTCTCACTTATTTATCTTAGCAAGTTTTTATTGGAGTGTTTTCTCTGCTGCTTGGTTACAGGTTTGTGTTGGACTGTGCATAATTGCTTTGGTTGCTTTCTTGCTTGTTTGACCTAACTGATCTTACTGATTCAAAATACAATCAGAAAAAATATCCAAATGGGTATAAGAAAGAGCCAAAGCAACTGCAGAGCAGGTTGTTTTTAATGTCCTCATTTTCACTTGCTATTTGACTTTGGTCTGCCATGAATGCCCAGCTGTTAGTGTTTGTATCTGCACACATACACATACACACAGAGATACAATGAACTCTTTGATAGCCGGGCTTTACCGGTAAATGGAGAGCAACGTTAAGTGCCTGCTGTTCTCCTGTTCATACAATTGGTTTGGGTTTGATCCTACATGCTTTTGAATGTGCTTGTAAGGTGTTTCATGACCTTGGATGTCACACAGCATCCCCCTCCCATCTGATGGCTAAGTACCAAGTTGCTAGAGCATCTCTGTGTGGAGTTTCAGACTCTCTGGAAATGATGCTTTTTATTTTAAAATTCCATGTTAAGTATGCTCCAATAAATGTTCCCTTTAGTATAGACAAGGATATGAAAGACTTCACTTAACAGTATTACTGAGGTCATGTAGTAGTGAAAAATACAGGAGCCCAAGGATTTGTCTACAGCAGGTTTTTTAGCAGGTTGAAAGTAAAAAGTATAAAAAAAAAATCAGTGCATATAAATACCCCTGTATACACATTTTCAAGTGCAATAGTTCACAATCAAATCCAACACAAATTTGGTTCTTAAAATATAAATGTCAATTTATAAGCAGCATTGTAGCCAAATCATATCACTGTGGAAAGACAGGGACTCTCTTGCTTACCACGTTTCTCCAAGTTACCTGCAATGAGTTGTGCAGACATGTATAAGCAAGGCCCAAAATAATAGTTTTCTAGGTACATTGCAAGGCCCAGTTTTTATAACAGATAATCATAAAGGGCTCAGCTGGGGAGTAAGAAATAAATGAGATGTAGAGTTAGTTGAGGACATAAATGTCAGGCGTGCTATCATGGTAGTAAAATGTGTGTCTGGGATAAAATGATTTGAATTTGCATATTTGGCGCTGTTTATTTTTCAGTTCCCTGAAGCATCAAGGATAGACATATCAGCCGAATCTCACAAAATTGGCTCCTGCCTTGAACTGGCATGCTGTAAAACATGTATTTTAAATCCTAGCAGCAGTCTCCCTTCTGCTCTGCAAGTACAATGCCAGCTGCCACCGGTCAGCCTGATCCTGCACACTTGCAGAGCGGTCAGTGAGTGGGAGTAAGGCCACACTGCTAAACAGCAGCTGGGATGAACATGTACCCAGCCTGGAGCCAAGATAACATTGCTGTGAATTTTTTGAAGTTAGTGGCTGATCTTACTAAAGCTATCTGGGGTCTTGGACATGGACCTGCTATTCATGGTGGAGGCACATATGGGCTGTGTATATTTAATGCCTGTGAATCTAATGTCTGTGATCTCATACTCTACCTGGCCATTTGGGGACAGGAGATCACTGGTGGTTAAAACCGTATGTGTAATGCAAGCAAAGTAAGTAGAAAATCTGGAGGAAAGATATATTCATTATATTGCATGAACAAATGTGGTAGGAACAAGGTTCATGTTATAGAAGTTGCTCAAAAAGTTAGTTATTTAAATCTAAGATGTTAAATTTCAAGTTTATTTAATCCTAGATTAGACCCATGTGCATCTGGATCCAGTTACCTAACTGTAGGTCCTGTGTCATTTAAACATACGTCCTGTGTAATTTTAAATGCTTGTGAGACATCCTACCTGAAGTTCCAAAAAAATGCAAATCTTTTTCAAATTCACCTAGCCCCATGAGAATGCCTCAAATGGCTTAAAGTACCTACGTACTCTAAAGTAGCACAAGACACAAGTATTCCTTGAATACTTTAAACACTCTTGACACTAAAACTTAGTTGTCTCAATCCAGTGCTAAATCCCACTGCTAAAATTCAGTGACATCAATTCTAATCAACAAACTTCACCTCAATACTTCAGCTTTGCAAATGTCCATCAATATACTTGCACTAGTAACTATGACAGGAGTATCAGGCTTACACTAAGATGAAAGACAGCAGATCTAATTACTATTCTTTGAAAAGACGGAGTTAGATTTTTGCTTCCTTGAATGGCTCAGAGACAGAAGAGCCTCACAACTCTTCAGATTTGGAAAGTAAAAGTATTGCTTTACGAATAATGATGAATGGAAAAACACTTGGTACTTTCGCGCATAATAAGCTGTCATCCGTTACTGAATCCAATCTAGAAGCTGGAGATGTTACTGTGGTCCTTTCTGGAACCTGTTTTATTTATGTAACACAACAGCCATGCTGCAAGGTCTCCTTGAACTTCAAGTTTGTTCTGAAATATGGAAATTTGTAATTGTTAGCAAAATGAAATTTAAGATTCCCCCCTGGGAATGGGGCCATCTGCTGTTACGATCTCATAGATAATGACCTCTCACATGAAGGAGTAAAGCATTGCCTGCATGAGAAGTCCTTTGGTACACAGCTGCGTCAGTAACACACATTAGTGCAGAAGCAGTGTATTCGGAAGGGGTTTTGGGGGTTTTCTTTTCAGGTAACATCATACTTTTTTTCAGAGCAGTGAAGCCCTTCTGTGCCTCCTCTCAATTCGCATGGCACTTGACTACATGGTCTGGAAACTTTGGGATTTTACTGCATGCTTGCTTCTCTAGATCGCTGAGAAAGATGTTACATAAAACTAGTTCCAGCATCAGTACCTGGGGATACTCCAGGATTTTTGCCATCCTGTAAGTGATACTGAAACCCCATTTTTCCCCCCCTATCTTTTAACCTGCTCTCAAACAATTAAATAATGCATCTTGATCTCAGTAACCTTTGGTGTGGAAGAGCTTTTATTTAGTTTTTCTGTACTGCTGATTTCCCTATTAGGTATATATTGCTTCTGACCTTAATTAAGATGGTCAGATTTCAATGTCACTCTCTCTTGATATTGTGTGAATGACATGTAGCATGGACCAACACTCCCCAAGCAGTTCCTATGTCCTTTTTCACATTGGTGTCAGATGATCAGATCACACTGAAAGATTTTTAAATGTCATGATGTAAAATTTTAATATGCCACAGAATGGCCTAGACACAGGTCTCTGGAATATGGACATAATCTTTGTTTCCATCAGAAAGTACATAGGAGAAAAGTAGCTCAGGACCTTCTGTTCCCCAAACATACACAAGAATATGACTGATGGAGTTCACCTCATTACTTTATGATGATAATGGCCATTTTCAACTTGAGTTAAATATGATCCAAGCAATTTAATTTGTCAATAAACGTGATGCCGCTTCTCACCTCTGTGTCACTACTGAATATCATAGTGTCTGTTTTGGACACAGAAGTGTCTGTGTGGAACTGCATATGGAATATACTTCATGGCGTCTCAGTTAAGCCAGAACTTTGATTTTACCTCATCATTGATCATTGATAACTCAAAGCCTTTGATATGAGAAGAGTCTTCTGCTTTTATCACTCATCCTTTTACTGTCTTTGGGTTTTCTGGATAGTGTTCAATAACTAATTATGGTTTTGGTACAGTGGCTAACTTTTGGGGATGGGCCCCATTTGTGTACAAAAGCCTTAATGGAGGAGACCTATCGCCTGGAAGCAGCCACACTTGAACAAAGCTCATTATCAGCTAATCCAAACAAACACAGCTGAAAGAGGTTTTCACACCAGTTTTTAGACTTATTTAATGTCTCATAGTTTGATTTGACCATTTTAATTTAGATATCTTAGTCTGTAGTAACTGATGTCATTGGTTATAGGGAATTAAACCGTTAACTTAAAAGTAAGTTTCTAGCTATGAAGTATAGGATATGAATTTCTCTTTTGCTTTGTGTGTTTCGTAGGAAGCAGTCTGTCTCTTCCCTTCAAACGTTCTTGATTTATTGTCACAGAAAAAGTGCATCCCAAATTTTGTAAAATGGAGAATTTTATTTCTTTTTTTACCTTGACAGAACTTAGGGATGGATTGAGCAATTTACTGAAGCCTTGTCAAAAATATTTCACCTTGGGACAGAAAGTAGAAAGGAAAGATTCAACCTATTGCAAAAGGCAGGATTTCTAGCCGCTATATAACTGTATGCCTGTATAGACACAGCAATTGAAAAGCAATACTTCCTGATAAACCACAAGTGTGTTACATGGTTTCTAACAATGCATCTAAGGTAGCTGCATGGCCCCATTATCCAAATATCTGCAAACTTCACAATATTTAATGTTTTCTCTCATAATGTCGCCACTAAGGAGAGAATGTCTCTGTCCTCCTTTAATAGACAGAGAAGTGTGAGGGAATTCAAAGCACTGCCTTACAAAGACCGCTGCACTGAACTTGAGCATCTGAACTTTTTCCTGAATTTGTTTCAGCATACAGACTGCTGTCACTCTGACCTGTGCACTCTACTCCTTAGCCCTCCCTGCTGTGGGGAAAGGAAACATCCAGGAGGGAATACATCTGTATAACACCATAAGCAGTCATAGAGGTAGATATAGCTATGGAGCTGTATAGCTCTGCTAATGGAGGCATCACTCCTGGCTAATGCAAAGCACTGTCAGTTAGTCCAAACAAATTACACACTCTGCAGAATCTGAGCCATTTTTTTTAGAGCGTGCCCACTTTACCTTGCAATTGCAGAGGTGGTCAAGGCTCTGTGGCATGTGCCTTGAGGCACTGCTGTCATAGCTCATGGAGCTTTCTGCCATCTGTCTTAAATCTAAGCCAATTTGAGAGCAAATTAGACCCATCTAACATACACTGTGGGTATTGAGTTCAGTGCAGGCAAACCAGCCATTTCCAAACCATAGCTAAAGAAGACAGTGGTAGTACTGCACTTTTTTTTTTTTGTATCAAGTTTAGACGTGTTAACCAAAAAGGGGGAGATGTTGTTTAATATTCCTCTTATCCTGATGAGATTCAAAACGTTCTTCCCAGGAGACTGCACTCTTTAGCAGTCCACTGACAAGCCTGTGGTGATGCTCGTCTACTCTACAGGCAAAATGTGAGACTAATGTGAGCACAGAAAGCAAAATAAAGTCTAACTCTGTGGGCTGCTATTTACAGGTACATCCTTGGCAAGGAGAAAACCTTGATTCTGCCCCCTACTTCCATGTCAGTTTGTGCACTTGATCCAATGACCTTTACTGAGCTAAATTCATTGCAATATGGCTAGGGGTTTATGTTGTATGAGGTAGTCATGGCAAAGTGTAGAATGGTGCAACATTAATCAGTAGTCACCATGACTGATAAGTTGCTTCTCTCAGTCAGTGCTGGAGGTTACTGCTAAAATATTGCCACTAGTCCCCTTGCACAGGTTATGTGGCAGGGAGGAGGGATGGGCAGGGGCAATTTAAAGCATATGAATAAGATCAGGGCAATAGGTTAGCAAACTGCTTGGCATGAAAGCAGATGCTGGGAGTGCTGGAACTATTGCTGCTGCTGGTGGTGGCACAAGACAACTATCAAATGAGAGCCAAGAAGGAGCTGTGTCGTGCAGAATGTTTGCAGAGAGAGTGGGCTGTGCCAACATGAGGAACAGCATAACACAGAATTGGTGTCATCTTTCCTTTAAGTGAAAAATGAGAATAGCAATCTTTGCAGACACTTGATGTTACATTTACTCAGTGTAGATATAATTTTAATTGAGAGCCGAATGCTTCCCAGTCTGGGTTGTATCACAGTAGTACTTCTGCTCTCGCCCCTCAGTGTTGGGTCCTTTGAAAAGGAAGGATGTTGCCATAAGGTTGCTACCCCAGCTCTGGTGGCTTCTTGACATTTGGGACCTCACTCCCAAGGCTGTTGCCACAGTTTCTGTTTGTCTCTGTGCCCTCCTACCCAGACACAGCTACCTGATTTCCAAAGCATGTGAGAAGTTTCGTTCCTGTGCCAAGGACAAGGAGGCGACAAGCACTGATGCAGGGCGGCACAGGTGGGTGGGTGAGCAAGCAGCACCTGGGTGACTCTCAGCATGTAAAGCTGGATACTCTGTACAGATGAGTTAACCCAGCATTCATTTCCAGTTAGAAGGATTTTCCTTGGACCTGTCCACATTTTAGTGTGTATAAAAGGCCTTCAGAACAGATGCTCATCTTGAAAAGATTTGAAGAGACATCCGCAATTAAGACAGGTGATGTTTAAGATTAATTATTTTCATACCAAACTATGCTCATGATGCCAGTCTTCTTCTGTTCCATGGTCTCTGTTAAGAAACTGGAGGGAATGAGGGGTACTGTGAACTCATTTAGTTTCCTATTCATTCTTCTTTAGGTTGTTTCTCTTCTTTGCTGGGACAGGAGAGCTATTCTTTAGTTTTAAATTTCAATTCATACTTCTTTTAAGTCAGATTTCAAAACTGCAGAAATCCAGGTCAATCTCTACAGCTCCAGGCTAGCAGAGAACAAAATGTTTGAAGCACAAAAGCAAGCAAATCAGTCAGTTACTCGATCAACCAAATGGTTGGGACTGGTAGGCAAATAATCCATAAAACATCTTGTCAAATATTTTAAATAAATGTTCTCTTCTTAGTTCAGGGACTAGAGCAAGGTGTGCTGGAATTTCATTTATACAGGGTAATAATGCTTGCTAGAATGAGAGATTTTAATAAAGAATTTTGGCAGTGTCTTCAGTTATAGTCAGCTGCTACTTATTATCTACAATCACAGCAGCATGACAATTTTTTCTTGGTATTGTGGACATTTCCAGAGGACGTTAGAAAGATATTTAAGTTGAGTGAGAGATGCAATACCAAATGAGGGCAGGATTTTGAAATCTAGGGATTAAGGGAAGGGATGTGTATGATGACTAGAAAGGTTCTATCTCCAAACTGCCAGTGGTTAGTTAAACAACATTTAAGCCAGTTTCCTCCCAGTTGGTGGGCACCTAGATCTCCCTTTTGGTGGTCAGTAAAGTCTGATCCAACAACGTGATAATGGGTCATTCTGCCAATTATTCAAAACTCTGCTAAATAACAAATACAATGCTGAGATGTTAAGAAGCATTAGGACTTGTCATTGGCCAACATTTATATAAAGAGTAGTCACGGTTGTTGTTTCAGGAAAGTTGTAAACCCAAGATTTTCCCTTGCCACCACACTTCAAACTACTTACAATACCTCTTTTAAAATATGTCAGGTCAATCATCCTCAATTGCTGAGTTATAGAACTGACTTGATTGGTATTCATTGTCTCAGGCACAATTCTATGACTGTTTCTTGGTGCTTTATTTCTTAAACAGTTAATCATCAAAAGTAATTGCACTTCAGAATATGTAAATAATTTAATACCAAGAAACATTAAATTTGCTTTAAGAATGTTACCGCAGTTTTCAAAGCTCACTAGGAAATTGAATTTTAGTATGTACTTTTTTTTCCTCTGTATAAAAAATGTGTCTAAGTGCAGAAAAAATACTGGGAACTAAAGAAAATAGTTGTAGAGTAAGTCCAGCAGTGAGCAGTGGGTAGCTGAAGCAGTAAGTTAGACATCAAAAAAGCTAGTGTTTAATTTTTGATCCCTGGGCTTTACCCTGCCACTAGAGACAAGACTAAATTTTGCAATGTTAGCATGCTCAAGAGAGCCCTAATCTAGCTCTGAGTGAAAGCTGTATCTACAAAGCATAATGCAGCACTAGAGACTGATGTTGCCTTAGAATCATAGAATGCCTTGGGTTGGAAGGGACCTCTAAAGGTCATCTAGTCCAACTCTCCTGCAGTGAGGTGGGACATCCTCAACTAGAGCAGGTTGCTTAGAGCCCCATCAAGCCTGACCTTGAATGTCTCCAGGGATAGGGCTTCCACCACCTCCCTGGGCAACCTATTCCAGTGTTCCACTACCTTCACAGTGAATAACTTCTTCCTAGTGTCCAGTCTAAATCTACCTTTCTCTAGTTTAAAACCATCACCTCTCTCATTCATCCGGTTTGGTCATACAGACTGTATATTGCTGTGATCACTGCTCTGAGCTTAAACTAACTCTACTGCTAGATTGAATTCAGGGCCACACAGTTACCACAAGGCTACTTGTGCTCTCCTGGTTTTGAGGATCAGCTACATGGCAGCTCTGCACTAAGTGCCCTGATGTGCTGCCAGCATATCTTGGGTACTCTGCTGGCCTCAGATCTTGCTGTTGCAAGTCTGCACAGCTCCACTTACCTCTTGGTTATGTGCCGAAGAGTGGACAAGAAAGAGAGATTTCCTGAGCTTGATTTTGTTTTGTTGGCAATGCTTTTTGAAGGTTTTATAAATAATTTGGCCTCAGTTTATGGTGAGCAGTGATAAAAGATATCTCCACATCTCCCTGGCGGTGTGTTGATACCTGACCTTCCTATAGAGTTATGCAGTGGCCACTTATTAGCACATTAGCTGTTCTCCCTTGCTTTACAATTTGGCTAGTCAAAGATTTTTAAAAATAGATCATCTTTATAACCATGGTGCCTCAGAGTAGAGTAACTGTCTTCCTTCTTTCAACTTTGAATGAATCATGTAGTTAATCACAGACACTTAGAGAGCTGTATTTCCAAATATCAGGCAGCTATTTAAGGCTTGTGATCAACTGTCATTGTGTCCTGATGGAGGTTGGATGGCTCTGAAATGTTGACAAATGCACTATTTGAAAATAAAAGCAAGTTATAACACACCAGACTGCAAGCATCTGTACTGTGAAGGCTGGATGCAAAGCTTAGAAAAGAATGTGGAGTGGGATTGCACACTGACAGTTCTCAGGCATTTTTATTCAAATGTTTCATTTAGGATGATTTAAGATCTCCGTAATGCCAGCAAAATAAATAAATAAATGCAGACAGGCATATACAAGCATGCAGCTATCGTGGGAGAATGACAAACAAATACCCAAATATCACGTTCTAATGGGGTCTCAGCTTGTCTACTGCCTTGGTGTGACAAGCTCTGTGGGTTTCTGAAGTGGTATCAAAACCATAGACTAACTCCTGATGGTGTACAGATGTGACATCCCCAAACATTTGCAAGTACGTGCCTGTGTGGTCACATGCAGATGTGCATATTCCCATGTCTCTGTGATTCTGTTTGCGAGGACAACACATTAATAGGAGAATAAACAGCATGGGAAATGACCTGGAGAGCTGAAGTGGCAGGAGATGAAGCCATTGGCTGGTGCCTTCTCCATTGTCTCCTGCCCCATGACCCCCTTTGATACAGTCCTCTGTGCCCTGGTATCTTCCAGTGAGGTCAAGATCAGTAGTATCACAGTGAAGAGAACTACAAAGCACCTCCTCATCTTTCTCTTCATCATAGCATAGCTCAGATGCCTGAATCACGTTTCTACTTGGACTTGATCCAAAGATTGTACTAGCTCTTTTTGCTCTGGACTGTTGGAAGATCCCATGGACCATTCAGCTGATCTCTGGCCACACTGATCCTTGAATGTCTTCATCTCACCTCAGCAGTATCTCTTCATCCCAGTATGTAGCCGTAGAAATGTCTAAGGAAAAGCATAGGAACAGGGTAATTACCCAGTGATAAATTTTAGAATGTTCTTCCAGCCAGCCAGGGGCTTCCTGTAGTGGATATAGTATCTTTATCTTTAACAGCCTTTTATGGATTTTTCTTCCATAAATTTCTCTAAATGATTTTTGATCCCATAGCAATATTTATTCTAGCTTGAGACAAAAGGAAAATCTGTAGCTTAACTCTACTCTGGGTAGAGACGTAACTTCTTGGGTTTGTTTTACTCTGCTTTTGCTAATCTTGTGCTCTTCAGGTGTGGATCTCCATGACAGAGCCTCACTAGCTGAGAGCATGACCAGGCATTCTTCATTCCTATGGGTGTAACTTTGTACATGTCTCTGTTAATACATGTTTTGAAAGGCAACAGACAAGAGTGTTATACAGCATCTGATAGTGGTGTTATGGCACCTTTGAAAGATCCTGAGCCAAGACTGTGGATGCACGATGCTAGGTGCTATCCATAGATATAGATATGCAGAACTTTGGTACTGAGGGTGAGTCTTAGCTTTGGGCAGAGTACTTTTCAAGGGCAGGCAAAACCAGAGTGTTTTAAAGCTAAGAGGACTTTATGTTTCTGTATGGGTGTTTCCTTGTATTTACATCTGCTGAAACCTTAGGAAAGACAGATAAAAGTGTAGGAAAAAAAAATAAATCATTAGCCATGTTTTACAAGTGGAGGATGAAAGTACAGAAGAGTGCATGAACCGCCTGGGGTCACCCAAGATAAGTTCGTGCTTCTGCTGACCTTTGACTTTTGATGTAATGAACATTTGTTGGAGTGTTTTCAGTCTGAGAAGCTCCTGAAAAAGTGTGTCAGGATGCCAGAGAGTGTGAGAGGATAAGCATTCATAGATGGAATGAGAACTCATGCTTTCATGCTGTCTGACAAGTCTCATCTCTCAAGGGAGAGCATGAGAGGAGACGGCTTGCAAGTTTGTGCAGTAATAGAGAAAATGGATGAAGCCTGAAGCTTGTAGGTCCAGCATAACACAGTCAAGAGAGAGTGGGCTGATTAGCATCTCAGTGGGAGATACTTTAAGAGGTTCATGACACATCCCCCTTTTTCGCTTTCACAGTCCCATGACACCCTTTTCCTTCTCCCATTTTAAACTGAATTTGTGTTCCCTTAATATTAAACAGTTATCGAATTTCATCAGTGACTGCAACAATTCAGCATTGGATGAATCAATTTCTTTGTCTCAGTCTTCATCTCATTTTACGTGTGAAAGTGCTTCAGGATCTGTTAGAGGGAGGTATAGATTAGGAAAAATCAGGGGATTTGTCCTTTGGCCTGATGGGTAAGACACTCCTCTGGGTAGGTAAGCAAATTCCTCTGGTCTTGGAGGAGTTTTTAAATACTTTATACCACAGAAGTGATTAAGAGAATCCCATGGCTTTATGCTTAGGGAACAATATCCTGGATG
>WEIS01004345.1:0-15971 GCA_013389965.1 Todus mexicanus | reverse complement strand
TGTGCCCTGACAGCAGCATGTCATTCTACCTTAACATGACTTTTCTTTGCCTTAAGAAAGACACCGAACCCCCATTGATATGCCAGAAACGCTCAATGGCAACTGCACTTCTTTCATACAGTATTAAATTCACTACCCTTGCTCTCCAGTGACATAGACCTTCCTATTCCACAGCAAGTCAATGTTGAGATGCTGCGGAATGTTCCCTGGTGCCTTCAAGGCGCAGGACACTCTCTGATTCTGCTGTAGTCTTGGTATGCTACAGTGCTATACACCCTCCTTTATTGATGGCATGAAGGAGTACACCTCAATTACTCAGCCTAGAACTCAACCGAACAGACAGAAGGGACATGGATGAGGCTGATACCTCCACCCTTCCAGAACTGACACTGACTAATCACACTGACATTCAATTAAGTTGTGCATTGATGCACATTAGGTCAGGCCTACAGAGAGTAGTGGGTTTTACTGATTAATACTTTTTAGTCTCTCTCATCTTGTGTGCGACAATCCCTTTCTCAGTCTCTCAAATGAAGCCATAAATGGGAGACTTACCTGAAAAGTTATCCTGTTCATTGACAAAGTATTTTTTCATATTCTTCCCTAATATTAGGGCCTTTTTTTTTGTCTTTGAAGGCAGAAAACTTAGTTAACCTTGCCATGTCCCAGCAAGCACAGACACTTTGTTTGTTGTGTCATGAAAATGAACAACACATTTTCAATGTTAAATAAACATTTATCCAAAGGTTCAGCATGACTGCTTAAAGCTTAAGTAAATAAATCACTGTAGGTTAACCTTTGCTCACAACACTATTTTTCCTTTCCGAAAGCACTGTAACCATCAGAACTCAGAGTTACATGTTTTTTCAACATGCCACTGTCAGGAGAAATACTTATTGGAGAAATCTGGCACAGCAAATGCTTTTCCACCCAATACTCTGTGGAGCTCAAGAAGTTTATGGGTTTCTGTGCTGTATCTTAAGGACATTAAAGATACAGTTTCAGCTACAATCCATCTGGAAAAATACTGTGAATTTGAAACTATTGAGAGTTTAGAAGCAGTAAGTGTTCCCTGGCACACACATATCAGTGCAGTTCAACTACACAGTTACAAGCACGCTTTCCCTCTAAATTGGTTCAGTGGAACAGATCCTAACATGTCAAACTAAGGTGTTCACTTTACAAAGGGTTATTGTGCTGTGGTTTAACCAAAGGAGATGAGAATAAGAAGATACAAGAAAACATTTGCAATGAATTGAGGCCATGGCAAACAATGGCTTCTCTTCTGCCCTGATAGAGCAAATATTTTTGTACCTGCAGAGCTCCAATTAAGCTGGGTAAGCAGGAGAGTTACCCAGCTTAACAGAAGACTAAAATGGAAATCTGAGAAGAGCAAGGTGTCTTGCTCACTGCAAGGCAGCATTTTTTGTTTATTCCCTCTGCTGGTCAGTCCAGATGGTCGTTTCACTCTGTCTGCACATCTAAACCAGACTACAGCACTGCGCAAAGTCAAGACAGGAAAAACACATGGACAAAGAACAGCGATGTGGTGTTTTCAGAACTGGGAGGCTATTTTTAGGGCAGGGTAGATGATACAGTGGAGGTGGACAAGGTGGGATCCTTTTCACCGCATGTGACTAAGCCAGTTAATGCTTGTTCCAGAGGGTCTTTTAAAGGATCTTCTCACTTCCCTAGCAATTCCTTTTTCTCCTCCTGTATAATCCTAGAGCACTTTTAGTTTGGATGAAAATCAGACTGTGACAGGAGCTAGGACTGTGGAGGATGCATCTTATGCATCCTGGCTACTTGTTGGACAGATGGAAATACTTCCCAGTTTTCTTTGGCTTAAATGTCTCAGTTCTTCTTCCTTCTGTGGAGATTTTCAGTGACAGCTAGAGGAAAAATCTCAGCAATGTTTAAGTCATGTAGAGTCATGGGATCTGCTTTCTGTGTCTCAACTGAACTGAACTGTAAGCATTTCCCATCAGAGGCTGAGCACACTGCAGAGATCTGCAGATGGAAGCTGTGGCACAAGTCATGGGGCAAGAGGGCCCACTTCTCTGGCATGTCCTGCAAGAGCTGCTGTGGCTTCAGCACAGTGTATGCCAGTCACTACTATATCAAATAGAACATGGGCTTTGCAGAAACCCATAAATGTGGTTTATCCAGGAAAATGCTCCATCTATTTCACTCTTTAAAGCCAAACAGGAACTGTTCTTGCAGGAAAGCTGCAGTCAGACACCACTTTGGTGTCTTATTGTAGAGATACCTGGGAATCTGCAACCAGTGATTGCAGAAGGTGGGCTTACAGTTTCCTCTTGTCTCAATTACTGAGGGTCCCTGAAGCCCCAGTGAGCTGTTGTTGTTATATCTATATGATAGCTGTCACGTTTCTTTACTCTGTTAGACCCAAGAGTCTATTTCAGCAGTGCTATTCTCTAGCATACAAGGTGGACCTTGCTTCTACATCCAACCAAAGCTAAAACCTTCCTTTCTCTTGCCTGAGTCCCGACTACTGCAATAGTTTGCTTCCTTCTTTCAGGTTTTCTCTTGCAGGTCTCTAGGGATGATTCAACTGTTTCCTAGCAGTGTGTAACCAGGCTTAAATGCATGGCTTGAAGATAGGGAGGCACCTAAGCAGTCTATAGGTTGATTAGTGTCTCTTACTCTGTTTCTCCACTTTCATGAGGCCCTTCTGTCCACCCTCCATGTAGAGATCCCATTTATAGGGACAGAGATGGATATGAAGTTTGTATAGACTCCTAAAGGAACAGGCCACTCTATCACAGTCTCGCTGAAGCGCTATAATCAAGCATAGTAAGTGCAATAATCCACTTCTATATTATTTGCAAACCTTGTAAATGATAAGTTTCTGTGTCGATGTGGGGCACACTCCATGTCTGCTCACAGCTTTGTCTGGAAGTTTGCTTCCTTCATGTCTGCAGGCCCTTTGAATTAGGCCATATGCACCTTTATGACTAAGTGAAACCACAAGAAGACTTTTCAAATCCCAAAATATTCCAGCCCAAGCGTGTACAACCTACAACTTAGGGGTACTGGGGATTTAAATGGAAGCCATAATACCCTGTGAAATTTATTTCCCCAAGTTCAGCGAAGAAATAAGGCATACTTTACAGGATGGTTCAGAGTCAGCACTTAGCATAGCTGCTTTGCATCTCTCCATAGAGAAAGCTGTCTCTCTGCTGACTGGAGGAGAAGGCTAGGGTGACTACACTCACTGAGATGAAGATATTTACTGTGAAACCCTGACCTGTAACCTCTCACACCCTCAAAATCTGCAGAAACGGTAGACATCTGCTTATTGCTCAAGTGATGCTTCCTCAGTCAGGAACAGTGCAGTGTTTTGCTTTCTACCTGCTGGGTCTTGAGGTGCAGCCCCTTCACCCTCTATTGGGGTTTCTAGTGCAATCCCAAGAGCATCAAATCTGGTTGATCTCATTCACAGCACATCTAGGATGGTAAGAAGAAGGTCTCCAGCTGAAATGTCAGACTGCTTCAGGCTATAAATACATCTGCTGAACAAGTATGTAGGTGAGTAAGATACTGACCTCTTCTGCCTCTAGGGTGTGGATGTTGGGATCCCCACAAGCCAGCAACCATCACTGCCCACTCGAGGCCCCATTGGAAAATCCCTGAGCTCTGCCACATCACTTTCCCTTTTTTCCATCTCTAAGAAATATCCATCAACCCACGCTGCTGCAAAACCGCTATGGCTGTGGTAGTTGTCTGCTTAAAAAGCTAAATGATTTCCTCCATTTTTTGAGGTAAACCACTAACCCAAGTCGATTGTGTACAGTGTTACTGGTTTGAGCCTCACCCTGGAAAAGCTTTATTCAGCAATCAGAGAGGTGTTAATACACACTGTCCCTTCCACTCCTAACAGCAAAATGGGCTGCGGTGGCTGACATGGGAGCTCCTGTCACTGCTCCGTGCTCACTCTGTGGGCATATCACTGTCTGCAGGCAGGGGTACAGACACTGTCCCTTCAACGCATGCCATGCATGGCTAAATCCAGCAGAGATTTTCCTTTGAAAATGGCCACTACGAAAAAGGAATTGGCCTTGAAGGTACTACTTGGCTTCAATCAAGCAAGCATGATTTAGACTCATGCCTTTGAAAGGAAAACTGCAAACAAATGGTTGTTTTCCCCAGCCACACAGCGAAGTCTTATTTGAAGTAATTTGCCCTCGAGGCAGAAACATATAAAAGATACACCCCTGCTACAACCAGCTGCAGCTTGCTGGGGAAAAAACACTCCAGCAACACTGGATCCCTGCTTCAGGATGACTCACTAACAATGTTTATCCTTCATTATGATGCAGGGTTGGTTCATTAATTGCCTAACTATTATGTCACTAATTAGAGAAATGTAAATGACTAGGACAGGAAATGTTCACAACAGCTTAGTGGAGTGGAGGGAGTGACAAACAGGTCAGAGACTAGATGTGACCTAGCTTGGGGTGGAGAGAGTGACAGACAGGTCAGAGACTAGACATGACCTACCTTTAGAAAGGCATAAGGGTTGGATAAAACAGGAACAAAAAATTCTGGTCTGGGGCTCTCACACTGAGTTGCCACAAAAACAAATAATTTTTTCTTGCTAGGCTGTGGGCTGCAGAGACAATGTTTTGCCATAGTGGGCTTATTCTGTGCTTTTTGGTAATATGGGAAACGAAAGGAGGTAGACAAACAATTACAGCCTTTTAAAGCTAAAGAGTTATCCCATACAGAAATCAACAAACAGAACAAATGTCCTCCTCATGCTGAGTGACAATGCAGGATGAGTAAGGCATCACGCATGAACAAGTTACTTGGAGAAAAAGCTGTTCTGTGACTTTATAGCACTTTAATTCTTCTACTGTAAATACACACACTCTTAGATATGCTCAGTAGACCTGAGTTCTAATAGCACATTCCCAGGCAAAGACAGCCAAGTGTCTAACATATTTTAGTTTATTTGCTTCTTACTCACTCCAAAATGAGCACGGACATTAATAACTATAATAAAATGGCAAAAAAACCACACCATGGATGTCCATAGCATCTATAAGTAGCAAAGCTGTTAGCAGGATAGTCTAAACTACTTGCACAAAAATACCCATGAAAAGAAAGTGAATCAGCTTGAAAACTGCTTGAAAGTAGGAACTTGAGGAAGTTGAAAGAGCAGGCACCAAAATGTCGGTGCTTCATGTTTGCAATTAGCAACCGAACATATGGGGGAGTGGGAGGATTTGCTGCTTGCTCAGAATGGAGCATCTGTTCCACAAGAGATGCAGCAGTGCCCAGCTTCCCAAGTCTGAGGCACAGGGACCTCCTTGCACAGCAGATGCACAACTGCGTGTCTTGCCTGTGTGTGCTATCCTCACTGTAGCACAGAACCACGGCACTTACTAGGGGCTGATTACACACTGCTAGCTGGAAGTGGAACTTGTAATGATCAGCATTTGACAAGACAGTTGTCTCAGATGCCAACACATTTCCTGCCTGTTTCTTGCAATCAAGGCATTTGATATTAATATCCATTGCCAAAGTGCTGGAGCATCCCATATAAGCAGCTGCTGGTTAATGTTTAATCTCCTGGTTTTGCTTTTTCCTTTTTCAGTGCATCACTCTTTCACATATTTTGCAGTGGAACCCTCCTTTCACTAGCCTTTGGATCTTGGCGTTCACTGCAAACATCACTGCAAACATTTTCCATCTGTGACATGAAAGATAAAAGATGTAAAATTATATAGTGGACAGTAGTAGACCTCTGAAACGGTTTACTCACAGTGAATCTGACGTAATCCCTGCTGAATACCTCATGCTCTAAGAAAACCTTTGAGTGGAGCAACCTGGCAACTTTTTTAAAAAAATATAAAAACGACCCACCTGGGGATCTGAAATCTTCTGACTGTTCCCTGGCAATGGGCAAAGTCCACTTTTGATCAGAGGGGTCCAGAACATTTCTGCTTATCAAGCCCTGTTATATGCAGCCCTGGGACCCAGCAAAGGAAGCACTGGGCAGCAGCCATTGCTCAATCCTCTAATCAGGTAATCTTCATGGTAACTACCAGTCTGACATGATTATTTATCAAGCCACGTGGCAGCTGTATAAGGCTGTCCTGCTTTGGGGTCCATACCCTTTCTTCCATGTCTTTTCAGAAATGCTTCATTCTCAGTATTCTAAACTCCTTACATGTCTGTCACAAAAGCACTCCTTCCCCTTATCTGCTCCACCCCCCACCATTTAGAAGCTTTCCTTCTCTATGGCTTCTATTGCTTCAGCTGTTCAGATCAAGAACGGTAATATTTTCACCACAGCTAAATAAAATACACCACACCCACTCATTGCCACAACTTGCCTTTAAACTATCTGGAGCAAAAAAACATTCCAACAGGTAAAATACTAATTTACTGCAGGCTCAAATGAGCCTTGGAGCGGTGCAATGTTCTATGAAATTGTGCAGGACAGAGCAGGTATTGTCTACACCTGAATTCATTAGACTTTAATATAAAAGGTTGGAGGTGGGCCCATTGGAAATTGCAGGTCCAGGTTCTGCATCCTGTTGTGACTGCACACTTCTCTCCGAGGCTCGCCACAATGCCTCCCAATGGTCCGTGGTACTTCAGATCCTGAGGTGCTTAGAATCCAAACTCAAATTTCCATTAAGTTCAAGGTATCTAAAGTCAATGGCCAAATGAAAAAGCTTTGCAGTGCCCTATTTGTTGCTTGGTCTGGAGCCCAGCATCTGGTTCAGAGACATACCTGTGTAACGGCTTTTGCTGTGAAAACCTCCGATCCACTCAGCAACAACCCTGCACTCCAGGAGGCAGGCTAGTCCCTCTCTGTTCTGCTCAGTCTGGTTCAAGGCATCTTCACTCTTAGCAAGATGTAAAAAATCAATCAGAAGAGCTATGGAAAGAACAAGAGGAGGTGTGACACCTGACCCCTTCAACACGGTCTCACAGAAGAGAGCATTTGACAGCATAATCTGGCTGCTCAGTTCTATAATCTAAGTTGACAACATGGATTGCTGTTACAAAAGAGAAAACTGAAACCATGTTTTCCCAGATTGCAAGATTAATCCCGTCGGAGGAGATCCCATTTCCATAGCGACAGCAGACAACTCCCCACCTCCCCCACATGGCACCTCTCACTTGCAGGTCACCAGCCAGGATTTGGACAGGAGGGGGTTGCTCAGCATAGCAAGGTCTCCCAAAACTTGAAAGAGCAGTGACCTGCAGGTCAGCCCCCCACCTGCAGGCATAGAAGTGGATGTGGGAGTGGGAGGCACTCAGCCTCACTCTGCTTTTGGTGGAGAGTTGTGTTTTGAAGCTCAGGAGGTACCACCTAACACAATCCCAACCCTCGTGTCCCCCTGAGAAGGACCTACTCTGACAGGCAACAAATGATTGTTTCCAAGGGCTTTTTATGGCTGCCATTAGCTCATTATACTACAGTAAAGAAGCTCACTTTGATTCAGTGTAATGAACTGAGCCAAAGCAGAGAGTCAATGCTCGGCTCTCCAAAGGAAGCAAGGGGAGGTAACTCAAACTCCCACATCTATCAATGACCAATAATGTTGCCTCCAGCTCTGCTTCCCTGCAGAGCTGGTGGTGAGGAGAACCTTTAGTCTGGAAGCTGTTGGATCTGCATCTCTGGAGTCCAAGCTCCTCTGGACTTGCCTGCATCTTCTGGTTGTTTCTCAGGCTCATTGCTCATGCTATCGCTTTTCTGAGATTGATGGAAAGACTCAAGCGAAGCACGAACAAATATAATTTATTCTGAGGAAGTTTGTGACGGTCTGCCTGATTTAAAATTTGAGAGGTTTTGGAATTACTGATGCGGAAAATATCTTTCCAGGAATGTTTGTTCTGGTCTTGTTAATCACATACTTACACTGGTATGTACAACATAACAGATTCCCTTGTGTTTTCCCCTACAGAGCAAAGTGACTGTTTTGACACTATCGCATTTTCCTCTCTTGCATTACAAAGCCACAAATAAGATTTGAGTTCCCTGACACTTAGCAGCCTAAAGAAAACAAAAGAAATCACAACTGTGCCTCAGTTTCTCTTCAGGGTAGAATAAGAAACAAGCACAAACAGATATTGCTCAGAAATACCTGTGCAGTCGATAGAAGATGACAAAACAAGCCTAGATTTCCCAACTCTCATCCAACTGCATTTCCACAAGACTTTATTCTCTTCACTGTCAGTGTTACCTGTAGTTTTCATAACCTTCATTTTTAAAAGATATATGAATTGGATCTTGGTTACATACATTTTTAAAAAATCAAAGCACCACCATCACCAAAAAATGTGAAAGAGGATGCATATGACTGTGCAATGGCAATGAAAAACCCTTACAAAAGTAAGTGCAAGGTTCTAGGCATTATAATGGGATACAAAATATAACTGATTTGTTCCAGAAAGGAAAAAGAAGGTTGACCAGCACATTCAAAATTATAACAAGTTGAAAATGAGAAGCACAAATTCATTTGCATGACTTTCTCCCCTGAGACCAGAAAGGGAAACATTTGATATAATTAGATCAGTACAAATGAGCCCAAACAAAAATGGATTGTTTCTTCATGCAGTTTATTACTAAGCCATTCTGAGAAATTGAGTGGTAAATTGAATCAGTCATTGAATCAAATGTTGCATCTGAATTTAAAGAAGAAATGCAAAATTTCTCTTAAACTCTAATAACTGTTGCTGCTGAGATGGTAACTAGGGCCAGTCAAATTCAATGATGCAGGATATGGTAGGATGTAAGTTGATAACTCTCAGCATTGGTAAGGTGTGGCAACCCTTCATACTCTTTCTGTCAGTTTGATTGTACAGTTGGACTATATTTTCCATGACGAGCTGCACTAAACTTATCCTAAATTTCAGCAGTTGTGGTAGGCGAAATGTGAGTGATTTAATGGTGCTTGAGTGAGAGTCCCCAGCTCATGCTGCCCTGGTAAGTGGGGAATGCTTGGCCAATGCACTATTGGTGCACTGGACTGTCAACTTGTAGGTACAGGTAGGACATGCTCAGAGAGCTCTTCATTTTCACACCAACTTGCAGGTGATGTTTTTATTTGATGTCACATGTCCCTGACCCAGGTATATTTGAGCTATTAAAGCAATATTACTGTTACTATCTGAAGCCTCATCCAGGTCTGAGTTCAAGATAAATAAAAGGAAAGATCAATTTCTCTCATATATTAAGTCATTAAGGAGGACCAACACACAAGCAAACAACTAGAACATATTTCATCTGCTCTAAAAGGATTTTGTTCATGTAGTAAAATTAATGTGCATTTGAAGAATTTTACGAAGTTTTGTATAGCACTTAATATACGGTAAACCCCACACATCTTTCCTGTCTGGATTATAGAATGGTGTTAGTTCCTCCAAAGCCAAAACAAGATCTCAGCTGCAAACGAGTGACAGCCCACAGCTTTAAATACCAGCTCTGGAGGGCAGCTATTTCAGCATAGCAGATGCCTTTCTCCTGTGAAATTCCCACGCGCAGGAGATGCTTGGGATCATGTATGCTTAACTGCTTCGTCCTTCCTCACTTCCTTTCCTTCCAGTGAGGGAAAGTTAAGGAGGGCTCCACCTCCAGCAAGGATGCAAATACTCTTTTAAATTACAAAGAGGAAAATGAAGGACTTTCCCTGAGCAGCCTGACATGTGTTACAAATTCCTTTGTTGTAGGTAGAGTCTTCAGTCTTCCGCCATTGAATAAGAAAACCAAAGGCTTGAAAATGNCCCCAATCCTAAACCAACAGTAAGCAAAAGGTTCCTAAACGCTTCTGTAGTAGTTACACTTCTCAGTGTAGCAGAGCTCTGGCTGGCAGTATTTGGGGGTTTTTTAAGCAGGCAGGAAGCATGGAGGAGTTAGGACAAGCCATGATACACATGAACTGAAAGCTGCTGGGGAAGCAGGATTACTTAAACAAGGAAGAGTTTCTCTGTACTGGCATTTCCAAACCATCTCTCCTTGATTTGGCCCCATTGCTGTATGTAGAGATTAGGTGGTTTGTATGGCTTGTCTGATCCCAAGCAGCTCCATTCTTTCCTCATTCACCAAGCCAGACTTGAAAAAGTCGGAGAAACACCTGGGCTTTGACATAGACTACTGCAAGAAGAAAGATATTATCAGGATATTGTCCTTGCATTGCTGAAGTATGGGGAGGGGCAGATGAAGATTGTGACTCCTAGTTTAATGTAAGATGGCTAAGAAATAATAGTGAATGTAAAAAACCCAACAAACAAAGAAAACCAAAACACAGAGAAAAAATTACAGGACCCAATAGTCTTTCGAAACTGGTAGTTAAAGATCGAGAAATACAGAATCAAAGGGATTTTGAACTGCCCTGCCCAACAACCAGGAATATAAGCCTGACCAGTAATACAAAAATAGCGTCTTCTTATAAAATGAAAAAATCTGTGCTAAGCCACAAAGCTTCAAAGAATCATCTGGTTCTTCTGTTAAAATATCATCCTTCTCTGCCAGACACATTTCCGCTACTGTCCTTCCAAATAGAAAAAGAGAGGGAGGAAACTGTTCAAACATGCTGAAATAAACTGATTACAAAATTTTCTGAATCTGTAGCAATTACAAATAAAGACGTGAAAAGGGTTTCTTGGATGGAATGTTTGTAGTGCTTTTTCCAGATGATTCACATCTGTCAGTGTCCTGGAAATTATCAGCTCTGAAAGATGTAATCTTTAAGCACTCAAGGTGGAATCATTTTATAGCATAAATTAAAAAGAGATAAGTGTGTGGGTATGTGTGAGCAAGGGACTAGTGTTCCCCAGCTGTGCCATAGTGGAGGGAAGAGGACAGTCTGCACTGGCCTTTGGTTTGAGAGGTTGGAGAGCCCATTGGCTTGCTACGTACAACACACAGAAAGCAAGACCTCATACAAAGGGTTTCAACCTTTGCAACTGGCTTCCTGGAACCTTCTTATCTACTGTGGGGATGGATGGATTAAATCTTCAGTGGTCTGGAGGTAGGAGCTAGCTTAGGTCTACAGTCAGACCACTAGGTTTAGGTGCTTAACTGGGCTCCTGTGCCTTGCAGAAGGGGGCTAGAAATAACATGGTAATCAAAACTTTATAACTCTTGTATCCAGGGCAAACCCCTGTGGAACTGTGGTCAGAACTTCATGCTTATACTGAGTCACAATAAAGCTGAACTGCCAGTGAGTGGTGACAAGGTGAGTAATCCCAGCAAAGATCAACAGAGGAGTCATCTGGGACCCACAAGCACTGAGGCATGGTGATTGTACATTGAGCCGCTTGGCCTACCTTTCCTAGGAAAAGCAGTTCCTCACTGCCATCCCCTCAAGCTCTGCAGCTTCAATTTTTCTGGGCCATGGAGAGGACAAGTGCTGACGTCACTTCACTCATCCCTGCAGCCAGGGAGAAGCTGGAGGTGCTGGCTGGCTTGGAAGAGCTTAGCTGCCCTTTCATCCTCTACTCCTGCTAGTAACCCCTTCTGCCTGCAGTCCTGCTCACCGCTTCTTCACTGAGTTTAAGCTGCTCAGTAGAGGACAGCTACATGGGGGCCCCAGGAAGACTCCTTTGCACATGAAGACTTTTCCCAGACAGTCTCCTCTTCTTGTTCCAACAGCCAGACCTTCAGGGCTTCAAGGGTGCAAGCTGCACTGCTGGGTTAGGGAGAGTTGGGTTTGTGGGATATCTTTGGTTTGACTAAGACTTTTCACATCCCTGCTATGTCTTTTCAAGTTCCTTCAACTTCAGTGTTTCCATTTGTGTGGGCTTCTCTCTGAAATTTAAACATCCTGTGTACTGTACAAGGTGCAATGAAAACAAAATATTTTCAGGAGTTCCCGCTGGCTCTGTCTATGTCTCCTCAGTAACCTTCTGGCTTCTGGCTCTGGGTTGTTCAAAGGAATCTACTCTTCTACCACTTCACAACTCAGCACTAGCCTTATTTATCAGACTAATAGAAATCGTGTATTCCTAAAGTATATGAAACACAGTGGGTTGTCTGAAGAGACCGTGGTTTACTGAAATTTTGTATTATAATCACATTTTTTACAGCTGTAAAATTTTTGTATGTCACTTATTTTTATAAAAGGTATAACAGGTGCTTGAAAATACAGAATAAACAAAACCACATTGCGTATATGACTCAGCATGTGGAAAGTCAACAGAAAAACTGGGCCCAGTGCTGAGCCACTGACGACTCAGTGGCTGCCTTTTTCCTCCCCTTCTTCACCTCCCTGCACTCTCTTCCCACTCACTTCACTACCATGTCATTTCTAAATCCATTGGAAAGGGGTTGCTGATGCTGTGTTTGCTCACAGACCTCAAACTCTCTAAGCATCTCTAGTGTTCTGTGAAGGTCTGTGTTAAAAGTTTTTGAAAGTAAGATTAGATCTACCACTTTATTCCTGTTGGCTCTCTTGCTCTGCAGTATAAACATCTGAACTTTGAGTTAGATGGAATTATGGCATTAAGAAAAACACAAGTAAAATTAATGATCGGACAATGGTCTACCTAAAGGAACATATTTATTTCTTATGACCTCCATGCTAAACTGTAATATAAGCATTTATTTTTTTCATGATAAGATCAGTCAATAGTTCAAACATACAAAAATCAGACCTCACAAGAGAGGTACTCAAGCTCTTTACTTGATGTGACCTGTGAATACCCTATTTTCTGAGTCCTGAAGCTACTGTAGTCCTTCTAACATGCTTTTCATTGAGGCTTTTTCAGGCATATTTGTGTGTCGAACAGAAAAGGAGGGAGCAAAAGGAAAAGTTAATGACACACCAAAAGAGGGGAAAAGAGAGAGAAGATAATCATCCATGTTAATAGGGTTTATGCAATTTCCAGATGTTTGTTAATGAAAAAAACATAGAAGGGATGAAATTAAGAAGAAAACTTAAATAAAAATAATTGAAAACCGAGTTCACATTTGTCTAAAGTTTGATGCAGCTCAGAAATCCTTTGTGTGAACCTGGACTGATTTATGATTTCACATCAAAACCACGCCAGCTGGGGGATTTTGCATGGTTAGGTTGTGAGAGCAGATGATTCTCACTACTTCCAGGGTTTATTCAATTCCCAGAACACAAAAGAAAAACCAGAGGGTGCAAGCCTGCATGAATTGACTTAGAAAAAAAAAATCAAATCTCTGAAAAGCATAAGGGCCAAGTTTTACATAGCTCTAGTTGTGAACTACGAATTTCCACATATTCTTTCCACACTAGTGATTCCTCTGAAATTGCACCCTCTTCCCCTTCCAGCCCCAAGAGCCTAAAGTTACATGTATCTTGACTCTTGTGTAACTACAAAGCTTGGCCCTCAATCCTCATCTGCAATACTATATTGAAGTTGCCAGAAATCCTCAGCCAGGTGCAGATTTGGGACAGAAGAAGATATCAAGGGCTTTTGCGCATGATCCAGGTCATGTTAGGCAGTAGTGATCTTACAGTTGCACAGCTCCCACCACATTCAGCATGGCTGCTGTGCCTTGCGCTAGACTATTTTTAAATCACAGTATGGTATTTCCTCATGCTTTTCATTCTTTTATCTCGCTATTGCTTAAAAATGTTATTCTCATTTATTTAAAAAGGCTGGAATACCGAGTAGTCACGATTTCCTTTCTAATGTGTGTTGACTGCAGACTGGTATTTCTCTGTCATGCTTACCCATTTTTACGTGCAAAATTTACACTTCCCATATGATATATTCACTGCCCCCTGACACTGGTTCTTCTGCTTCTTGGTTCATTGAAGCAGTGTCCAGGTAGTGCCAGACTGTCCTGAGAATCCCACAGATGCTGGTTCACGACATTATTTGGCATACATTTCCCTCATAGTAATCATTCATTACAGCTTCAAATCTACATAGGGAGGACAGCAGCTACCCAGTTGGAGGTCCTACATCTGCAGATTTCTCTGACATGTTTCATCAGTCTGTTTCTCTCCCTTGTGGAAGAGATCTAGAGGTTTTACTCAAAATAAGTGGTCCATTTTGGTATCAAACTGATGGACTGTGAAAATAAGAAACCCACAAGTACCCCTCTGCAACTAGAAGTCACTGAATAACTGAAATATGGTATCCTCTGTGCAGCTACATTTTTTTCTCCTTGACATCTATATTTAAATAGCTCATCTTGCGGTAATCTCTGGGGAATAATGCAACTAGCACTATACACAGAGGTTTGCAAACTGACAGACGCAAGCTACCTCTATATAAGATGTAAATGGCCAGCAAAAAGAAGGATGTGTCCTCTAGCACTTGCAAACAGTAAAGACCAGAGCCCTGTAAGTCTTGCTGCTGCTGCCATTGCCACTGCTGGTTTCCAAACCAGTGAAGGTTTGGGAAGCTATCTCCTAGGCGATTCCTCCTAATCAGAAAATATCATTATTAGCAATTCTCTCTCAGAGAGTGAAACAGTTTTTGCCTGATTTAGGTCATATGCGTCTCTGTTTTCAATGTGAGATTTTTCACATCAGCTTCTGGAAATGTGGCCAATTCTCTTTTTGCTTCTAGCAGCTATTGGGCAGTCTGCATTGCACAGTTCTCAGCTGATACAAGTCAGCCTAACTCCTTCACAGTAAATGGGGTTCAACTACATCGTGCCATGGAGGATGCCACACCATGGGACAGTACTTGCTCTGTAATGTACCCTGGAGCCACATGGGCTCTCAGCTGCTCATCTTCAACTTTTTTCATCATGGTACTCATCTGTCTAAGGCTTCTTTACATTTTTGGTTATTCATTTACTGCTGTAATATAATGATATGTACCATATCAGAGTTTTTCTTGTGCTGCCTGACTGTGATCTGGATTTGTGTCATCTACCAGTATTTGAGATCAACAAATGTGCTGTCATGGAGCATGTTGGTCCCAGTGCTGAGAGCATAAAATTACCACAGCAACTCTGACCACTGTCAGGAGCTCCCAAGCCAAGTTTGAGGTCAGGATTATTTTTTTTATTCTAAAAAAAAACACCATTGAAGACCAAAACCAAACCAATTACAGTCCGTGGCTCTGGGCAATCAATTCACCCATTCCTATTCCTTGTAAAAACATTCACATTATACAAGGTCTGTGCCATTGGAAGAGCACATGCTGCAGGGAATGCTGGCATGGTAAGCCTAAATCACTTCCCATTCCTGCGTGACTCAGGAATGCCTCATATTGAGTAGTAGTACAAAGTTATAGAAGTTTTATCATATTTTAATAAATTAGAGGTCTGTTGAAAAGGCTGAGAAAAGAAAAATATCTCTGCACTTCATTTTTGCTATCACACTGGTGAGCAGTTTCTGGGTTGACCTTATTGATAACAGTTTCCAAGCCAATTAGACTTACGATGCCATTTTATTTTCTCATTGCTACGGGATTTCTCCTAGACTGCTAGAGGAGGCAATAAGGTAGCACATGATGGGATAAACTGCCAAATTCTCACCTCCTCAATAACCACTATATATGAAACAAGTTGGCACTTATCTAAGTCAAACCAGTCTATGGGATTGTTGGAAGAATTTAACCATTTCAATACCTCAAAGTATTTTCTGACATGCTCTGTGATGACCTCTGTGCAGCTGTCAAATCTTCAGGGATCCTGGCTTGCTCTAAGGACATCTTTTTCCAACTGGGAAATTACTTCAGATTGTGCAATGTTGTCAGGAGACTTAGAAACATAAAGCTAAACATGAAATTAAGCTTATTTTACTGCATGCTTTCCCAGGTTGTGTTGTATCTTCGAAACAAGTTTGTTTAATTTAGGCTTATTTAACTTTTTGTAGTCTTTGGGCTGGAAGAAAAAAGGCAATAGTTTATGGAACCTGGCAAAGGAACAGAGAATGGGAAACCTACTCATAATTTCGTCTCTTTTTTTTGGTGTGTGTATGAATTGAAGTGTTTTCAGTACAAGTTCTCCCTAAATCTCTAGTCGCCCCCCCTACCCTGATGCCTTAACC
>WEIS01004333.1:0-11577 GCA_013389965.1 Todus mexicanus | reverse complement strand
AAGGTCTCTTCCAATCTAATCTATGATTCTGTGAATTTCTACAGGTCTCCTTATGGTCTTTTACTGACAAGACAAAAACATTAAGTTTCAGAAATACTAACAGCAGCCATATTAAGTTTTGCTCAAGCAGCACACGACCATTTCCCTCACCCCAAAAGTGCCACACCACCAAGTTCTCCATGTGTCTCCATTACATCACCATCTCTTCATCTGTAAATATCACAGTGAAAAAAATTCTAATAGAAAACTAACATACTGTTAGATACTACAAGCTGGAAACAAGGCTTCGATCACTTCCACTGCTGTATCTTTTCCAGCAGATGACATCAGGAATGAGCTCCTTCCAGTTTCAGTGCCAGGTTTTCAGGAAATTTAGCAATTGCCGAACAAAACCCAAAGGTTTTGTGCTGATTACTAGGCCGAGAAGGATGAGGAGTATGACACGGAACTCACACCATTTGTCATATGAAATACATCAACATCTCCACTCGTACGTACAGAGGTTCACGACTGGTTAAGAGCTTCAGAGCATTTTCAGGGCATCCAATTAGCATGCGCCTCACAGTTCCACCGTGGGGCAAGCAGCTCCTTAGAAGGCTGCAATGAATCATTCATGAATACAGGAGCTGAAACCTTTCTAAAGGGAAGTAAAAAAAAACAAAAAGAAAGAAAGAAAAAAGAAAAAAAGACATCCCCTCCTCCAGACCTGTCCAGCACAGAACGAGACTTCCTGGGTCACACTGTTGAGTTTTCTTCTACAATTCATCCTTTGCCAGAAGCTGCTCATACTTTTCAATTTAAGAAAACTGTGTGATCAGAGTAAGTTCTGCCCATGTAACTATGGCTGTACATCATGCCAAGGTTCAAAATTACTGGGATAAAAGCCTCGTGGAAACTTGTGCTTCAAGGGGTTGGGTTTGTTTCTGTTGCTCTGTTTGGGGTTTTTTGTTTTTCAGTTGGTTAGTTTTCTTATTTACAGTAATGCATTCATCAAGTTTTAAGCAAGAGATTCTCCAAGACTAGATATGAAAGAGCACCTTAGTCCATTAGTGCTTTCAGCAAATTTTGGTGAAAATGCACTTCGGGATTCTTAGTATTGATTATTCCTTTTTATAAAGGAGAAATCAAAATTGGGCAACGTAATGCTGTAAATGTAATTATCCCTTACATGGGGGCTTCTCCCTGGAAACAGAATGCAAACTTGCTAAAAGCCACGAATCCACAGTAACTTGAAGAGTTCAACCCTGTGAGGAGCAACTGAAGGAAGTGGGGTTGTTGAGCCTGGAGAAAAGGAGGCTCAGAGGAGATCTTCTGGCTCCCAACAACTCCCTGATAGGTTGCAGCCCGGTAGAGTCAGTCTCTTCTCCCAAGGAACAAGCCACGAGAAGAAGAAATGGCCTTAAGNTTCTCCTCATCCAATTAGCCAAATGCTATTCATGGTTTTAACCAGAAATGAGGTCAAGAAGGAATGGACAATTCCATGGTATTAGAAGCCAAGCGCCACTAAATGCCAGCACGTGTTGTCATTTTATGCAGCATGTCACAATATTTTTAAATATGTTTGATCAGCTGTGTGAAGAGGTGACAGCCAAGAATCACATTTCACCTGGAGGATCTGGTTCAGCAACTGCACAAATCAGAGCACATCAGGAACCTGGAGGAGGACATGGGAAGACACCAGGCTACACTGCAGCAGCAGCTCCATGGATGCTCATTGCTTGTTTGTGCTAAGATTGTACAAACATAGGAGATTTTTAGTGGGAAGGAACCTTGAAAGGTCATTTAGTCCAGCTCCCTGTAGTGAGCAGGGACACCTTCCATTATCTGAAGGAGGCCTACAAGAAAGCTGGGGTGGGACTTTTTACAAGAGCTTGTAGTGATAGGACAAAGGGTGATGGCCTCAAACTGGAAGAGGGAAGAGTGAGATTAGAAATGAGGAGGAAGTTCTTCACTCTCAGAGTGGTGAGACACTGGCACAGGTTGCCCAGGGAAGCTGTGGATGTTCCATCACTGGATGTGTTCAAGATCAGTTTAGTGGGGGCTTTGAGCAATGTGGTCTAATGGGAGGTGTCCCTGCCTCTGGCAGGGGGGTTGGAACTAGATGGTCTTTAAGGTCCCATCCAACCCAAACCATTCTAGGATTCTATGATATCCAACCAGAGCATGTTGCTCAGAGCCCAGTCCAAGCTGACCTGGAATCCTACCAGGAATGAAGCCACTGGAAAGGCAATGTACACCAGGGACACAGGTTTGAAGCTGTCCATGTCTGTATTTGCAATGGTTTTAAGGATACAATTGAGAGGAAACTGAAGCACTGCTCCAAATTAGCCATTTCTGGATTTATTAAAATCTTCATCCAACTTAAAGACAACGTGACCATTCTACAGACTACCCTGTGCTCCCACCAACTTCTAGATGTCTGATAAACTTATCTCTGAGTGGAGAACAAACAGATTCAAAGCAGCTCGAGAGTATTTTATCAACCTCAGAGATCAGGAAAGGTCTGATGTCTAGGATAGATTTTTGTGGGAGAAAAAGAAAAACCCAGAAGTCACCACCTCTACAAAACCAATTCAAAGTATCTGGACTTGGAGCTCGCAGCCCTGAATTTAAAGAACACAAACCAAAGTGGAATAGCATCTCTAAGGCGAGGAATTGTGTGCAACACGACCTCGGCAGTAACGTGCTCAAGAGATGGGAGAGGGGCAGAAGTCTATTAGTGGGGACTAAGAGCAGCCTTTTCCAAAAATACCCCTCTGAATTATCTCTCAAGGTTTGATATGTTGAGGAGTTACACAGGAGTGACATAAAAGTGACATGAGAAGGTCACAATTATTAGCAAGTGACAGTTACTAAGCAAGAGTTGCTGAGCTGCTTCTGGCTCCTCCACACAGCATAAAAGTTCAGGATTTGGATGCGAAATACTAGAAAATTGCCACCTTCATACATGTACACTTCAAGTACCAATGGTCTTAAGCTTCCCATAAGTATTTCTGGAGATAAAAATCAGTATTTGAGTTTAAGCCATGTAACAATAGGATGAGGTGCAATGGTTTTAAACTAGAGAAGGGTGGATTTAGATTGGATGTTAGGAAGAAGTTCTTTACCATGAGGGTAGTGGAAAACTGGAACAGGTTGCTCAGGGAGGTGGTGGAGGCCCATCCCTGGAGACACTCAAGGTCAGGCTTGATGGGGCTCTGAGCGACCTGCTCTAGTTGAGGATGTCCCTGCTCATTGCAGGGAGGTTGGACTAGATGACCTTTAAAGGTCTCTTCCTACCCAATGCATTCAATGATTCTGTGATGTAGTTAGAGGAGAGCATCAGACAGGCATCAAGTGGGTCCAGGTCTGGTGCAGGTTACCGGTTCCCAACACGAAAATAAATGGCAGTGCAGCAGGAGAGCAAACACCAAAGAGGTCAGAGTCCCAGAGCTGTGCATGGCTGCCCAACAAGGTCTCAAAAATCAGCCGTCCTCCCACAGGCCCCTGCACAGGGCAGAGCTGAACTGAAGGAAGTTCTTACAGGACCTGTAGCTCACTAGGCATACACAAAGTTTTCAGTACTCGTGTACGAAAGAATGGAAATGTTAAGACCAACATGGCATGCTGCTAAACTTAGAGCAGTTATTTTACTTCACTTACTGCCAAGAAATCACATTTGTCTCAAATGACTGAACGTCCTATTAAAACACCAACCGTCTGCCAGCCAGAGCGGCCGCACTGATGCTGACAGTCCCTGCACCTTTGGCACATCTCCCTTCCTCCAGGCTGCAGTACCACGTGTGCTGGCAAAGTGGTAAACAAGATCAGGGAGCTAATCCCAGCTAAAAATAATTTTACCTTTTTTAAAAATTAAAAAAACAACAGCCAAACAAGCAAAAAAAACCCAATCCAAAACAAACCCACAAAACAAAAAACGCCAAACACTAAACCACCCGACAAACCAGCAGAGCTTGATGATTGAGTTCACCAAGCAGCTTCACACGCTCCTGTGGCACTAGAAGAGGAGGCCAGTACAAGGGCACGGCCAATACACACATATCCTCATCTGGCAGCAGCTCCAGCAGTTCATAAACCAGTCTTTGACTTGCAAATCTCCCACAGGAGCCTGCAGGAAGGAGGTAATTGCATCTGCTGGGGGTGCCAGCTGGGGATCCTGCCCACATTCAGCCCTCTACTAGAGCAAGTAGAGTCCAAAAAGGAAAGTAAGAGACAAACATTGCTAACAGCACATGGTACAGACTAAACCATCACATTTCATGGTGGACCTTTACGGATTTCTTGACTTTTAGTTCAAATCCTACACTTCTCTTCAGGTTCTACTGTGGGGTGCAGCAAGGTTGGAGCACAAGCTCACTGCTCAGGACCTCACGCAGGCATTTGCAGGCTATTTTTCAAACACAAGGAGCATGGTATGAGCCAGAGCCACCATGGCTATTTTTACCCTCCGCATTAGACGTCGGGTCCCTGTGCAGAGTCGACAAGTTCATGTTAAGGATGATCTGGAAAGATCAACCCGATTTGCACCCTTGGTTCCCAGAGGTGAGCTAACAAGCCTTTTAGCAACACCACTGACAGAAGACACAACAGATTGTTCCCAGTGGACATATATTTATAAAAATCTCCAGCTGAAAGCATCTTTAGGCACGAACACCGTTTCAGGAACAACACCTCAGATAGTTTAAATGTACCAGCTTAACTGAAGTTGCTGGAACACAAACCACCTGAATAATATTTATTAACAACCATGAGAAAAACCTTATTTTAAACCCCACCTTGTTCTAAGAACTATCCAATAATTAACAGTGTTTTAAAAAGTAAGTCAGATTAACAGAAGAACATCAATGCTATCACAGCTTCTAAAATTCATCCTCCAATAATTAGACTACAATAGGATTATCAACCTCTCTTCATGTACTAAAACAGTTACCACCTGTTATGTTCTTTTATCCCTGCTGAAAAAAGCAAAAAGAGTAGAAATAAAAATGGTTCTCTTTCCTCTTCCAACTTTCCCATTACTTGGAAACAGCAGAGACACTATGGAAAATTCATTGCCTACTGACCTGAAGCGAGAGCTTAACACTACAAACCTTCATTTAAATTGATGATGAAATCATGCATCTAGCTCATCTTCTCAAGAGAAATCTCTCAGCACAGAAGCTCCTACATCTCCCCAGTATCTCATTCAAATACAGTTTGGTAGATCTTGAAATGCAAAAGTCTCTCTTGTTACTGTAAGAGAGGGTTGCTGAGTGTTGGTCTGGCAGAAAGCCTCAGTGGCTGCTCTGCACTTACTGCCTGGGCATGTCTACTTTACCTCAAACCCTATGAGCCTTTCTGGCAGCTGGGAGAGTCAGCCAGGAGAGGTGAGGGCGCTGAATGGCACTCAACTTTTTGTTTTATTCTAAACACTGCAACTAAGGCTTTGCATTTCATTTCATCCATGTTGCCGCTGGTAGAATCATGGAATTGTTTCAGCTGGAAGAGACCTTCAAGATCGAGTCCAGCTGCTAACCCAGCACTGCCAGGATACCACTAAACCATGTTCCTCAGCACCACAGCTCCACAGCTTTGAGCCTGGTAGTGGGAAGAGTCCATGCCCATGGCAAGGGGTTCGGAACTAGACGATTTTGAAAGTCCTTTCCAATGCAAACCATTATAGGATTCTGTGATCTAAACCCCAAAGTTTTGCCAGAAAAATAACAAAGCAAAAACCAAGCACACACAGACACACACACAAAACAGCACTTTTTTTCTTGCAGAATTTATAATTGCACAGCAAAGAGCTGAAAGCCTCCACCAAAAGTGGGGTGAGGTAACCCCCTGCAGACACCTTCAACATAAGAAAAAACAACATCTGAAGCACATTTCAAGCAGCACTCCAAAATTCAAGCGAGCCACGGGTAACAATCCAGGCTCTACTTGTGCTTTGCCAGGTGGTTTTCAGGTTCATTCACCGTCTGTCCCAAAGCAAGAAGGTCAACATGCAAAGACCTGGGTGTTTTTTTCCCCTTCAGCTACCTTCCTGTAACAGGTATCTAGTGCAACAAAACCCATCCAAGTTCAGGCATGAATGACAATCTTGCCAATTAAGGATAAATCCATTATCACTACAACACTGATGCAAGACAATTTCCTTTGCCATTTTCTGAACAACTGTGTTCAACTCTCAACAAGATCTGAGACCTGTAAGTTCAGATGGAACCAGCTTCAAGGAGGTGAGCAAAGAGATCCTGAAGGCCTGTAGCTGCCTTTTAAAGACTTCATATGAGAGAGAAGCTTCATATGAGAGAGAAGCAGACTTCTCAAGTGAGGGAGCGTGTTCATACTTTAAAACAGATTATCAAGCTCAGCAAGACTTTCATCTTGGTTGAAACTTTTAAACTTTCCTTGCTATTCTAACGGCAGACAGTCATTCATACAACTGGCAGCAGAAGTGCTTCAGGCTTTCCTGCCCACCAGCTGCTGAAAGAGAAATTTAAAGTGACATTAGGATGATGCTGTGAAACCAACACTCTGTTTTTCACAGCAGTAAGGACAGGAGCTGGGTCTCTTTAGCTTAGAGAAGAGGAAACTGAGGGGTGACCTCATTAATGTTTATAAATACGTAAAGGGCGAGTGTCAGGAGGATGGAGCCAGGCTCTTCTCAGTGGCAGCCAATGATAGGACAAGGGGTAACGGGTATAAACTAGAACACAGGAGGTTCCACTTGAATATTAGGAAGAACTTCTTTCCAGTGAGGGTGCCAGAGCCTGGTACAGGCTGCCCAGGGGGGTTGTGGAGTCTCCTTCTCTGGAGACGTTTAAAACCCGCCTGGACGAGTTCCTGTGTACCTTGATCTAGGCGATCCTGCTCCAGCAGGGGGATTGGACTGGATGATCTTTCGAGGTCCCTTCCAATCCCTAACATCATGTGAATCTGTGAATCTAACCTTCAGTGGGAGTTAAGGAGAGCCAGATTAATTCTGGCCTTTTAAAGGAGGACTGGTAGAGGACTCAACACTCAGTTCCATGGGGAGTTGGCAAGAAGGATGAAATGCTGAACATGGATGAAAGTTAAACACTGGCAGCTAAAGTGGCCAGAATACAAACTGTGGTGCCTTTCAAAGCATTTTCACCATGCTCTTAAGTACTTGGCTGGAGCTGACTCTGGAGGAAGTCTGCTGAAAAGCCTGTGTCTTCTCCAGATGACAGCGATGAGCTGCTTTCAACCCCTCGCCTTCCTCTGAATGATTTCTGCAGAAGTTGCTGGAAGGAGTTATAAGACAGAGTTATGGCAATGCCCAAATCCAAGGGGGCTTGTTGCACAGAATCACAGAATCGCCCAGATTGGAAAAGACCTTTAAGATTGAGCACAAATGTTAACTAAACTCTGACAGAACCTCAACTAAACCATACCCCTCCCTCAGCACTACATCTACATGACTCATACCTCCAGTGATGTGGACTCCACCACTGCCCTGGAGAGGCCGTTCCAATGCTTGATAACCCCTTCAGTAAAGAAATTTTTCCTAATATTCAGTCTAAACTTCCCTTTGTGCAACCCCAGGTCCCTCAGCCGCTCCTCACCACACTTGTACTCCAGACCCTTCCCCAGCTCCGTTGCCCTTCTCTGGACACGCTCCAGCCCCTCAAGGTCCTTCTGGGAGGGAGGGGCCCAAAACTGACCCCAGGATTCGAGGGGCGGCCTGCCCAGTGCCGGGGGACGAGCCCTGCCCTAGTCCTGCTGGCAACACCAGTGCTGATCCAAGCCAGGATGCTGGTGGCCTTCTTGGCCACCTGGGCACACAATGGCTCATCTCCAGCCGCCTGTCGACCAACCCCCCCAGGTCCTTTCCCACCAGGCACTTTCCAGTTTCTCTGTCCCATCCTGGAGCATTGCAGGGGGTTGTTGTGACCCAAGGGCCCTTGGCCTTGTTGAACCTCATCCCATTGGCCTCAGTCCACCCATTCAGCCTGGCCAGACCCCTCAGCGGAGCCTCCTGACCCTCCAGCAGATCAACACTCCCACCCAACGTGGTGTCATCTGCAAACTGACTGAGGGTGCCTCGATCTCCTCATCCAGATCATTGATAAAGACATTAAAGAGAACAGGCCCCAGCACTGAGCCCTGGGGACACTTGTGACGAGCCACCATCTGGAGTTAACTCCATTCCCACCACTCTCTGGGTGCAGTCATTAGCCTTTTTTTTTTTTTTTACCCAGAAGTGTACGTGCATCCATGCCATGAGCAGCCAGTTTCTTCAGGAGAATGCTGTGGGAGACCGTGCAGCTTTAGAGCCGATATGCTACGTGACAGCAGAGCAAAGCCCTCAGAGTTGTATGGGAACTCTGGACAGAGTGGAGGAGCCCAGTTCATGTTCCCAGCAACAACACACATCCCATCCATCTGAAGCATCATTTGCTAGGTTTGCTGAAAGCTCTATGTCTAAAACACTCTTTAATGAAGAACCATAGAATTGTTTTGGTTGGAAGAGACCTTTAAGATCATCGAGTCCAACCATTAACCCAGCACTGCCAGGGCACCACTAAATCAGGTCCCTCAGCACCACAGCTCCACGGCTTTGAAACCCCTCCAGGGATCGTGGGGACTCCACCCCTGCCCTGGGTAGCCTGGGACAGGCCTGGGGAACCCTTGCGGGGAAGAAATTGTTCCTCAGCTCCCAACCTAAACCTCCCCTGGCACAACTGGAGGCCAGCTCTTCTTGCCCTGTTGCTCGTTCCTTGTGAGAAAAGATCAACCCCCACGATGTGACTGTCAGAAGTGACTGTCATTTCCCAGTATGACTCTGCTGAAGCATCTACTGCCTGTCACAGGGAAGCAGGACTAGAGCAGTCAGTGCTCTGCTAGTATTACTGTTGGAAAATGCGATTGAAAAGTAAAACTGTGAGCTGTAAGAGAAAATGTTTGTTGCAGTGTCTTATAAGAGGTTGAAGAGCAAATTCAAGTCTTCCCACCTGAGAAGTGGGGAAGAAAGAATTCTTCCCAGGAGGACACAAATTGGGTGACTTGCCAGAAAAAGAGGGATATCTTTACGACGTAATCTTACCGAATCAGTATTGAATTCCAGATCCAGTAATGCACAAGTAGGCGCACTCAGACTGCAGTCATTAGAAGGAAACACAATGTCCAATACCTAGAAAGCCACTGAACACAGCGTATTGTAGTCTTTTGCGCTCTTGAAAATCAAGGTTTTGTGTGCCCCAAAGAGAGAAGTCCAGAAGTTCGGTTCCTGCCCCAAAGTTGTATCACTATAATGACATCAGTAGGGCTTTCTGGTTGGAAAGAATTAGTCATGACAACAGTTTGGCCTCAAGCAAAGCAAGGACTCCTTAGGATGTTCTGACATGGGGCTACTGCAGAGCCTCCTACAATCAAAATACCGTCTAGATGGGAGGCAAAACTCACGCTCACAAAGCACTACAAAGAGGTACAGCTTCTGCCCTCAACTTGACTGAGTTATCCCATGATCTCAGGTTCTTTCAGTTAAATCAACACTGAACTTATCAGAGAGCTGGCAAGCAGCCTCTAAGCCTGTGGCTGCTGAAGTTGTTTTTTATATATACACTACACTGATNACCTTTGGGACACATCCAAACACCAACACAAAGCATCAGCTCAGTATCACGAGGAAAAACAGCTTTCCTGTGAGGGTGGCAGAGCCTGTCCCAGGCTGCCCAGAGAGGTCGTGGAGTCTCCTTCTCTGGAGAGATTCCAAACCCACCTGGAAAATGCGATCCTGGGCCCCCTGCTCTGGGTGACCCTGCTGAAGCACGGGGGTTGGACCAGATCTCCAGAAGTCCTTTCCAACCTCACCATGCTGGGACCAAAACCAGAAGAAAACCACTGACATTCAGTGGACAGTGGACCTCTGCACGGCTGTTCACATCTTTGTGCCTGGCAGCCCAGTCATTTCAGCACTGATCTCATCACATGCTTACAGGATCACTGAATGGTTTGGGTTGAAAGGAACTCTCAAGATAGCTCCAATCCCCCCCACCATGGGTAGGGACACCTCCCACTAGACCAGGTTGCTCAAAGCCCCATCTAACCTGGTCTTTAACACATCCAGCGATGGAGCACCCATAACGTCCCTGGGCAACCTGTGCCAGTGTCTCACCACCCTCAGAGGGAAGAATTTCTTCCTAAATTCTTTGAAGAACTTGTTCCTCACTCCTAATCTCAATCTACCCTCTTCTATCCTCTTATCCAGCCTGTCTCTCATCAGCTTGCTCGTAAGGAGACTATGGGTAAAAAATAAAAAATTCAAACCAACAGCCATGTTAAAGGCAAGGTAACACACCATCCTCTGCTCCATCCTCCTCAACAGAGGCAACCATCTTGTCACCTTGTTCACCAACATCACTCACCTTTGGTAATTCCACACTGACTGTCCTCTCAAAAACCACATTCTTCTCCTACATGCACAAGAAAGCAGCTTCCAGGAGTATAGTTCCATATCCACACAAGGAGCCAAACAAGGATGACCAGGCCTATTTCCCCAGATCCTCCTCCCCACCCTTTTGAAGGAGAGCGACATTTTCCTCTCTTCCACTCATGAGGGGCTTTCTCCAATGTGGTGGGTTAACCTTGGTTGAGCGCCAGGTACCCACCATGTCGCTCTATCACTTCCCCCACACACACCTCCCTCAACATGACAAGGGGAAAGAGAATAAGATAGAATCAGCCCGTGGGTTATGACAAAGGCAGTTTAATAGAAAAAAAAAAAAAAAAAGCAAGGCCAAGCACACAAAGTGAAGCACAGCAAAACACTAATTTAATCTCTACTTCCCGTAGCAGGCAATGTTCAGCCTCTCCCGGGAAACAGGGCTCCAATACGCATAGCAGTTGCTTGGGGGACAAATGTCTTCTCACGGATACCCTCTTTCTTCCCCTTTTCCCCCAGTTTTTATTACTGAGCTGGAATACCTCTTTGGATACTTTGGGTAAGCTGTCCTGACTGTGTCTCCTCCCAAGATCTTGTCCACCCCATCCCCCTGGTGCTGTTCCAGCCCTCTCCAGCAGCAGTCACAACACTGGTGCCTTATCACCAGCCTCACAGCACAATAAGAGCCGCTATGGGGAACCCTAACTCCATCTCAGCCAAACCCAATATACCCAGCCACAATAAAGGATCAACCTGCAATCATGCTGGCCAGTTCCTTTGGCACATCAGGAAAATCTTTTGTTTACATAGACACTGTTCTTCCGGCCTGAAGTTGAACTAAACACTTCAACACCAATCCACATGGGCCCCCAACAGACATTGATGGGCCTTCTGTGTGACCAGCTAGCATTTCAACACCCCAGGAGGCTGCCCTCCCACTCTCCATGCTGCTTGGGAATTCCAACACAAGAGGAGTTTCCAGGTATTTAGCGACCTGCAACAGATTTGCACAAGCCCATGCAAGCCTTCAGCATCCACAACATCCTGCAAAAGCAAGTTCCACAGGTTACAATTCCTGCCGCGCTCTCCAAGCACAAGCCCAGCACGCAGCACTTGCCACCCCTTGGCTCCTGCACTGAAACAGAATGAACGTTGCATTATTGGAGGCCTTTCTTAAAAATAAATAAATA
>WEIS01004327.1:279-12873 GCA_013389965.1 Todus mexicanus | reverse complement strand
AGTGAACTGTCAAGCTGAGCACACCAGAAGTATTTTAAAGGGTTTTTTTAAATAGAAGTTCAAGTATATATTCCTAGCTCAGAAGTTTGGTTCAAGTTGTAAGTTGTGGGGGTTTTAAGTAAATTTTTGGTGAGGAAGTGTAATTCTGTTGGTGAGGGGCATGATAAATTACCCAGTTGTTTTGGCATCCAGACATATTTCAGAGACAGTCCAATTTATTGCTAAAATATAAGGTTCAATCACTATCAGCTTTCTGAACTTCACTGAGATGTAATAAAACATTATTCATCACCCAAACCAGAACACTTGCAATCATTCTATTTAATATATTTTTAATAATAGAATTGGAAGCTAAACAGTTTATCTGCAGGCACTTGTACTTAAACATGGAAGTGAGGAAATATGATGTTCAATGTAACTTATTCAAGTTATGATTTTGAAGCTGTAAACCAGAAGACAAAGGATTAGGGTAAATAATTCTTTCTGAATTAGGATTCTGAGGTTACTGAACTAAGTATGACAGCTGTTGAGTGCATTATTGTTAAGTATGTGGTGACTTTTGTTAAGACAAGGTTCAGTTGGTCTGGTTTGCAGAGGAAAATGCAAGCTTATGACAATCTCTAGCTCTTTTCTCTGGTAGCCAGGTAGCACCTGCAGGATCATGTTTTGTCAGCCCTTTAACAGCTCTCCTTGTACCAGTCTCCGCAGACAAATAAGCAATTGATACTGGGAATCAATGAATTTCAGCTGCATTCAGTTAAAGTATAGGAAGTTAGTGAAGCCTATGGAGCTGAAGCTGCAGGTTTTGATGTGCATGTTTTTTCTTAGAATGTCCTGCTTACTATCAAACCTCTGTGCAGAGGGGTGAACCTTTGCTTAAGGGCATATTTGGAGACTCAAGGTGTAAGTCTACTCTGCTTGGCTCTGGCTTGGGCTAAATATGTCAACCTGGTCTTTGCATTCCTGCATCATAAGTACTCATCTTTGAAGTGGAAAAAATGAGTCTTCCTTTCTTCAACTTATGCATATCTCCTGTAAGCTGCCTGGGTCAGAAGTTCTCAATGTGTATTTTTGGAATGTGGGAAAAATAATGGAAAACTCATATTCTGTAGAAAGTAATTTGCATGTAGACAGGCTCTAATATGATTTGGACACTTCAGTTCTTATGAAGGTGCCCGCTGATTAGGGTTGGACTAGATGATCCCTGAGGTCCCTTCCAACCTGGTATACTGTGATTCATAGCTCTCTACTTTTTTTTTTTTCTTCCAAAAAAATCATTAGCTATGGATTGCGTATCCAGTGAAGCTTTAAATAAATAATTAACCTCAATTGTAAAAGCTAAAGCTCAGATAAAGAAATTTTTAAATTCCATCGTTGTTGAATCCCTTAAAGCAAGAATTTGGAATTATGAATGCTAATCCCTTTATCATCCCCTATTTGGTTATTATTTTGTGTAGTCCCAATTATGAGCTAATTATAAACCATTTATATATACATGTATAAAGTGTATATAACACAAAACAGTGGTATTTGAGCACTATTTCATAGGCAAAAGAAAAAGTTAAAAATAATAATGTTGTAACTAATTTGTGTTCATTTTCTGGGGAAAAGATGGCTTTTCCTGGAAGTGGTGAAGGTCCCAAGGCATGGATGAATACTAGGCATGAGGTGGAAAGGTGATGCCTTGGGAAGAGACTACAGTCAGTGTCCTGGCTGTGTTGTGTAGGGGAGGGTTGGGCAGAAGGAAAATTTTGAGTCTGGAATGGAAATTTGGGGATTTACATATTACAGCTACATGCCCCAGATCTTGATCCTCTATCTTTTCTTTGACCTTAACCTGAATTTGTATTAAGGGAGATTTCATTGTAACATGTAAAATTGAGTCAAATTTTTCCCACAGGCCTTGAAATCAAGGTGCTGGGCCAGTACTGGTTACAGTTGTCAGTACACAACAAACTGCTGCAGGTTTCCTGGTGTTAAGAGGATATTTCACTACTTTGGTGCATGAGTGGGTACAGAAGTTGTTAATAGTCACGTATATATCTATATATAAAGGGGAGGAGGGAGAGAGAAGAAAGCCCTGTATTCTCACTTATCAGTGAGCTAATCAACCAAGAGCAGAATGATGGGAAGAGCCTTGTGTTCCCCAGGTGAGCTTGTCTTATCCAGAAGAAGATTAGCCCTAGTGAATACACTTGGCATGCCAGTATGCATATCAGATACTTGAAAGAACGGGTACAATGTGTGTTTGTATAGCAGTCCATTTCAGTTTCCTCTAGTTGGTATAGATATTGTATGTATGGTGGATATACATTCTACATGTGTAGTGGGATATACATGGTTATATGCATAAGCAAATGAATACGTGGGCGGTGGAAGCCGTGGATGAAACTGGAATTGAAGCCATTTTTGTGATTATCAAAAGAAGTAGTATGGCATCGTGGTGCTACTTCTGTCACTGGAGCAATATGGCATAAAACGCTTGATGTGTGTAGATTTGTGCTGTTGACATACACAATTCAAAGAATAATTACATTGTAGTCCGTTTATAAAGTATTATATAAAAATTTAAAAATGGGTGTATGAAAGTGACTCTCCAAACCTGGCTTGTTTACTGCATATTATGCTCAGGAAGAATTTAAGCACTTAGTAGCTGTCTCACTTATTTATTACTTGCGTACTTAGTAAGGGCTTGAGTCTCTCCTTTTCCCTACCCCTTCTCTTTTTCAGTCTTGGCTGTACAATTAAGAATATGAGAGTGTAATTTTTAACACATTTCTGCTGAGTTTGTGGCTGTTCTTGAGCAACAGGTAAAGGTGGGGTTCAGTTTTGTTGTTGTTTAAGGGTGTGCATGTGTGTGTGCACGCCCTTGTATTTTTTACCACTAACTGCTGCATAGTTAGTCACTCTGAAGGCACGTGTAAGTGAATTGTATCCACCATTGACTAGACCATAGGTGTAACCTGGTCAGCGATGGATACGATTCCATCGTTGTTAAAGGTGTTTCCTTTACAGTATGTAAAACAGTTGTTAATGAATGCATATCAGTAAACACATTTTCCATGACCGTGAATGCTTGGCTGTTGGAAGATGTTAATGTTGTGAAAAGATCTGCCACTTTGATCTACTTGGCCTTATGAGATTTATATAAAAATTCAGATGGTAAGAATAGGATTATGAAACTGACCATTTGCTGTAAAAGTGTGAATGAACCTAATGCTACTATTTTAACATGTTTTATTTGGTTTTGTTTTTTCCTCCTTCTTGCCTGATTCTTGGTAATGGAGCCAAATTCTTTTGAGTTTTATGAACTTGACTCCCATTCCCCTGCCCCTCAAAAAATCTCAGAGTGACATCATGGTTTCAATGAAGTGCATGGGAAAGTTTCTACTGACTTCACTCGAGCCTGAAATTAGTTCAGATTATTATTTGAATTTCCCTTCATTTGATACTGTTGACCGCACGTAGCTGTATTAAGTGCAGCATTTCTTGTTCATTTACTTTCAGTGCATGCTCACTACATGCAAAAACATTTCCAGTGTTTGAGACTGGAGTGTGTATTTCTCTTTGCATTTGTAGGAAACCAATTGTTATTAACCATTTCTTGAGTGAACATTGAAATCTCTCTTTCCTAGGAGCCATCGTTTGAGATGCTTCCGTTGACTGGGAAAACAATAATATTTGATAGCTTTCCTGATCCTTCAGATACTTGGGAAATAATTGAGACTATTGGAAAAGGAACATATGGAAAAGTTTTCAAGGTGTTAAATAAGAAAAATGGCAGCAAAGCAGCCGTCAAAATTTTGGATCCTGTTCACGTAAGCCACTTAAATTACTTCATTTATGCTTATTTAATTCTAAGTGAATTTACATAGTCTTTTTTTTCTTTTACTCTTGGTAGATGATTTATAGTGTAAATGATAGTGAAATAAACTGCTTCAACCTGCCAAGCATCAGACTTAGCCAGCAATGCATTTCTCATATCATAAGTGATCTTGGAAGCAGTTGCATGTGGCAGAAGTCAGAAGTATACCTAAACTGTTACTTTTACTTCTGATTCCATCTTGTTTATCTCTTACTTTTAGAAGCAGAGCTGATTATTTTACTTTTCAGTGCCAGCTGTCCTAGTTTTTTCTGGTTTCACTGTTGCTCCCTTTACGTTTTCTTTTTTATGTATTAGCCAGTAAGAAAGTTATGTACTTTTAAGTGCTTTGTATGTATCTTCAAGCATCTATTTTGAATACATGCTTTTAGCTTAGTTCCAGGCTGTAAGTGATAGTTTTAAACACCCCCACCCCACCCCACCCCCATACTTTATTGCTGATTCTGCGTTTTCAGAATGTGCCCAAATAAGTAGATATCAGAGGTAATTCCATTTTCAAATGGAAAATACAAAGCCAATAGTTCCTACACAGAAAGCATCAGGTGACTAGGAGGTGGAGTTGTAGAGTATGGTTTTGTTTCAATAAATGACTTTTGTAGATTGACAGATCAATGCTCAGAGATTAAGGAAGAACATTAGTCTGGTTTGCAAAGGCAGACTCCATTAAATTCAGCGATGCTGCATGTGGCTTGGGATTTTTCTCAGGAACAGTAAGCCAAAAAACATGGAGCTGTTCCTGTTTCAGGTGGCCCCTTTGAGGTCATTTGCAGCGTAGGGTTGTGAGGCATGTGCTCTCATTGCATGACCCCTGGGTGGGGAGGGAAGACTTTGCCATGCCCTGTGAAACACTGTCGGTCTGGACCTGCGCAGTCACACAGGGCTCTGTCTACCCTTGCATATCACAATCAAATTATGATTCCATGGCCCATAAGTCTATGAAACTCTTTTGTGAAAACACAGTATCTTGTGTTATCTCTGCTGTGGTTCTTGTTGATGTGCTTTTTATTTCTGCATGCTTCCAAAGCAACAAAAGGAGGATCATCTCAATTCAGTATCTCATATCTCTCCTAAAGTAAACACGATTTTCAGTAAAGTGATAAGAGTCTTGATGAATTCAGATGTACTGGAAACTTTTTTTTGACTCTACTGCTTTCTGTAAACAAAGTTGTTGTGCTTGCAATGAACAAACAGGACTTTATTGCAGTTGCTGTTCGTCTAAATGCTCATATGGCAGGAAGTGCTTCTGCTTTCATTTGTTTCACAGGTGTTTGAGAGCGATTCTTGAGTGGCAGCTGGCTGCTGTGGCAGGAATTATTACTGAGGGCAGCAGGAAAGGTTTCAATGTTGTGTACACTTTGGAGACTGTAGAAAAAGGTCAAAGGATGATGAGAGGAAGAAAGAAGTAGTAATAAAACTAATGCTAGAGATACAGATAAGGGAAAAGAGAAATCTATCTAAATAGATAAAGTAGGAGATATGGAAGTAGAATATACAGAAAAGAAATACAATGGATAAAGATGCAATATAAGAAAGTGAAGAAAGGAAAGGTATAACTGATGAAAACAGATTTCTTATTTTAGTGAAAAAATGGGAGTCAGTAGTGCAATCAACATCACACTCCAAGGTCTGAATCTTTTAACTGAATATATTGTCCTTTTTTTTTAAAGAATACTGTTCTTCTTTTCCCCCTCCTAGCTGCTGTACCTACATGTTACTGTTAAAATGGCAGTCCTATATTAGAAATAGAGTGAAAGCAATAAACTGTTTCTTTTTGTTTAAACTGAAAATATTGTTAATGGCTGCAGAGGGAGCCATTGCAATGAAGAAAGATACTTTCTATATTTTCTTTAAATATCACAATTTTTTTCATTGAAGATGGTTTCAGAATTATGCCACTTGAGAGGTGGACTGAAAAATTAAGCAGGAGAAATGTGTTTTTATATCAATTGCCTTAACTGATATTTCCAAATTAAACTGGGAAACTCCATTAATCATGAGTAATGTGGAATTGAGTTAAACATTTCATGTTTAGTTCTTTAGAGCTCTCAAATCCTTTGTGTTGAGTAACACTCACCTTTTTGAAACTGAAACAGGAAAGTGAAGGTTTTGAAGTGAAAATATATGAAGATGGAATTGAGAATGCTCTTAGTCTTGTCCTCAGGGCTACAAGTAAATACCATTGTACTTTGCGACTCGTAGCCAAATTATCTTATGTCTAAGTTCACATGAAAATATTCCCTCTACAGTTTCTAAAAGAGGTACTCTTATGCAGGTATGCAAATGTATTCAATTCTACCAGATGTTTCAAGTTCTCTTTCTTCGTAAAATACAGAGGAATATTTTTCTTTCCAGTATGCCCAGAATGAGTATTCTATTCATTTAATTCTGTATCTTTTCATTTCTCCTTATAATAGTATAAGTCTCATAAAATCTGAGTACCCCACAGGAGACAGAAACCTCTATTAAATCACCATAGGACAGTGGGCTAATTCTCTTCCAAGTTCCCTAAGTCAGCCTGGTCTATTGTATGTTTTGTGTGTAGCTTTTTGGCTTTCAACTCTTTGTGGTGTGTGTGTTTCTTTTGTTGGGTTTTTTTCTGCTTTATCATCTGTTTGTTGTTTTTTTCCCCAGATGTATTTTCTCTCTTCATGGCTTCTTCTTTTTCATTCTTTCCCTTTCCTTCCTCTGCCACTTTCAGTGTCTTGGTTCTTTCTTCCTCCCTTGCATCTCTTTCTTTTTTTATTGGATGTATTCTGTGTTGTGCTTATGGGAAAATTAACTTAAAGTGAATTCCTCCTTACTTTGAAAGAGGAGAATTTCTGCTGTTCTTTGTCTATTCCAATAAAAAGATCTCTATAACACTTCCTTGTGAGAAGACTTCTTGTGATCTCAATAGGAAATTTTAGTGGTCCAGTTCCTGAAGATACTGTTGATGGGCAGAGTTCTTTGAGACAAGTCAAGCTCATCTCAAGACAAAAGGCTCATACAAGGAACTAGAGCTTGATGTAGCATTGAAGAGAACTGTGTGAGGAACAAGTGAGCAAAGTTCTCTTAGGGGCAGATGCCTTTAGTGGTGAACAAAATCAATAGGCGTGTCATTCACTAGGAATATGAAGCATCCCTTTTCTCTGCTATAGTCACTTCTATTTGGCAGTGGTGAGACAGGTTTTTGGCACTGAGTACATGCTTATCATTGATGTGAAATCCATTCATATGGATAGTGGGGTTCATAGGTAGCTATCCTCTAGAATTGATTTTTCATTTCTTTTGGGGGGGTGTAAATAGCAAATTTTATTACAAATATTTTAAATCTGGAAAGAAGTTTATTAGTGTTTTTTTGAGATCTAAACAATGGGGGGGAAATGACTGCAGCTATTATGTCTTTATCTGTGTCCAGGATGAATTATGGAGCAGATCATCTTCAGTGCCATCACATGTACAGGACAACCAGGTGATCAGGCCCAGTCAGCATGGATTTTTGAAAGGCAGGTCCTGCTTGACTAACCTGATCTCCTTCTATACCAGGGTGATCTGCTTAATGGATGAGGGAAAGGCTGTGGATGTTGTTCATCTGGACTTCAATAAAGCTTTTTACACTTTCCCACAGCTTTCTACTGGAGAAACTGGCCACTCATGGCTTGGATGGGCATATGCTTCACTGGTTAAAAAAATTGTCTGGACGGCTGGGCCCAAAGAGTGGTGGTGAATGGAGTTAAATCCAGTTGGCAGCTGGTCACAAGTGGGCTCAGTATTGGGGCCACTTCTCTTTAATATCTATCAATGATCTGGATGAGAGGATTGAGAGCATCCTCAGTAAGTTTGCAGAGAACACCAGTTAGGTGGGTATGTTGGCCTGCTTGAGGATAGGGAGGCTCTGCAAAGGGACCTGGATGGGCTGGATTGGTGGGCCGAGGCCAATGGTATGAAGCTTAACAAGGACAAGTGCTGGGTCCAGCACTAGGGTCACAACAACCCTATGCAATGCGTCAGGCTTGGAAGAAGAGTGGTTGGCAAGTGGCTTGGCAGAAAAGGACCTGGGCGTTCTAGTCAATAGGCAGCATTGCATGACCCAGCAGCGTGCTCAGATGACCAAAGGTGTCCTGACCTGTATCAGCACTAGTGTGGCCAGCAGGACTAGGGAAGTGACTGTCCCCCTGTACTCAGCACTGGTGAGGCCACACCTTGAATACCGTGTTCAGTTTTGGACTCCTCACTACAAGAAAGATGTTATGGTGCTGGCACATGTCCAGAGAAGGGGAACAAAACTGGTGAAGGACCTAGAGAAGAAGTGTTATGAGGAGTGGCTGAGGAAACTAGGGATGTTTAGCCTGAAGAAAAGGAGGCTCAGAGGAGACCTTAAATACCTAGAGGTATTTAAAAGATGTATAAAAGTTGTGGTGCTTAGGGGCATGGTTTAGTGGTGACCTGGCAGGGTTGGATTAACCAGAATGGTTCAATAATTCTGTGACTGCATATTTTCTCAACATGATGGAAACTTGATCTAGGTGATCCTGTTCCAGTGGGGGGATTGGACTAGATGATCTTTCGAGGTACCTTCCAATCCCTAACATTCTGTGATTCTGTGTGATAGCATCCCTCAATGAGCAATTCCAGTCCACAGGTGGAAGGGGTTACCTGAGTCATCCAGTACCCACTGTTGCTAGCATCCATGTTTGGTCTGAAAGGGCTTCATAGCTCCTGGTGTATGTGTTGACAAAACTCATCCTCATCTCTCACCACTGCATGGATTTCCCTAGTTGTGTAAGAAACCCAAGGTCTGTAACAAGAGACTGACAAAAAGGCACAACTCTTATAGCTCAGTGGCAGAAGCCAGAGACATCACTGAAGTCACAAATATCTATCAGAGTAGAAAATGAGAAATGCCAAAGTGGTTCTAGAAAGTGGGATGATATATGCGTAGGATATAGCTGCAGTCATATTTGTTTGTGTACAGAGGGCCAGAGAGGTAATTCCAGCTGCACCATCTCTAGCTGGGGATACCTTTGAGACTAGAGAAGTAACTTGACTTTCCGAGGCATCTGTATGCCTGCCCACTTAGGGATTGCGCTGGCTTTGCCTTGAGGTGCTCCTTCCCCATTCATCTGAGGGTAGCTCTGTCATATCCAGTGTGTTCTTTAGATGAAATCGATGAAGACCGAGTGAAAAACCAGATGACTGTTTTGTATTGAGTAAATGAAACTAAGATTTGTAACTCTGTAGATGTTACATTCCCGTGCTGTTTTTCTTTTTTTCGCTCTGCATTATTTCAGACTGCATTTGAATAGACAGAAAATGCCATGTTGAGTTTTTTAATGTGCTATCATAATTTATTTATTAACTGCTACGTATTTTTCGTTTGTGACTCTAGGATATTGATGAAGAAATTGAAGCAGAGTACAACATTTTGAAAGCTCTCTCTGATCATCCCAATGTGGTTAAATTCTACGGCATGTACTATAAGAAAGATGTGAAAAATGGAGACCAGCTTTGGCTAGTTCTTGAGGTAAATAATTTGGAAAAATCAGTTTTCTTCCATTGAGCATTCCCATGTTGAATGTAAACTCAATGAATGAGATATGACTAGTCTGCTTGATGTTTTTCTTTGGAGTGGTTGCATGTAAAGTGATAAATACTGTTGTTTAGGCTTTTCAGTATTCTGAAATAATGATCTGCTCTGAGTTCAGCATTCTTATTTTGATCTTATCCTTCAGAATTAGGATATAAATTCTAATAGGACTTCATAGAATTTGCTACCTAAAATCTTTATTTGGTGAAAGGCTTGTGATGGGAATTTTCTTTGGTAACATTTTTTTATATGTGACTAAAAGATGACATAGCAGTAAAGAAACTACTATGGTGATTTTTTTTCTCTAAATGAAATTATAGAAATTCATTTAATTGGGGTTTTTTGACAAATAAATGCACAAATAGATAAATAACCCCAAAAAAACAGGCTACTACCCAAATACTGCTCCTCAGATGGAGTCAGATCAAGGTAAGGCCTGCAATTAATATGTTTCGGTCTTTAGTTTTGATCAATTTAGGAGCAAAGAGCTTGATCGTTACTGTTTTCATAGATTAACTATAACCTATTCTGCAAAACCTTCCTCCTCTCCTCAGTGGAAAATGAAGAAGAATGTGTCTGACAGGAATAGCATGTCTTTCATAACAATCAAGGCTCTTGCTGATGTTTGATCAGTGTTTGATAAGGTTGAGATTGAAGAATTGGTTTTGTTTTGTGGTTAATCAGCTAAGTCAATACAAATCTCCTACCAGGTACCTCAGTGATACAGTGGTATCTAATCCTGCAAACAAGCTCTAAAAAAGTTCTAAAAGCTTTTCCAAATTCTTCTGACTTGCACTGCGAAGACATTTGTAAGACTAAAAATAATAAATGTTTAGGTTAGACTGGCATCAGAAGATGTTGGTTCTTTGTGCAGAAAGCATCTTTGAATCTGTTGTGTCTGCTGGGCATTTGAAACTCCATCTGTGAAACTTCTGGCTTGTAAAGGATGAATACCACACAGTCAGGATGGAACTGAATGTGAGGAAACACTCAAGTGTTTGTATTTTAACTTTTATACTTCACAAGGGTCAATTTTCTTAATGTGAAAAACACAAGCCTACATCTGGAGTGTAAGTTTTACATTTATTCTTTGCGTGCCAAGCTGTACATGTGCAGGTGCGTATGTAGTGTGTGGAATAACCTTGGATGCTTTCTGTCACTGCCCATGTAGATCCATGAATACAATGGATTTCAGTTGATGTGTGTATGTGTAGATATGCCTAAGTGGAAAAATAAATTCCACTGATGACTTTGGTGAAGCTTTCCTTTTAATAAAAGTACCTGTGAATGAAAGCTGTCGTGGAACAGATTTCTCTATTGGAGTGTCACCTTCCTTTCAGTTTGTATGCAGCTTTTCAGGGCTGTTGCAGGTTTTTTTCACAGTACCTTTTTTGGTGTCCTACAGTTTATAAGAACGAAGATATCTTCATCATGTACATTCTGCTTTGTGTATTGTGTTTGTTTGGGTTTTTTTAACAATATATTGTTGTCTCAATTCATAAAGGTGATGGTTAAGTCTTCACGTTAGCTTTTAGAGACCTCTGTTTCCATTTTGAGGGGATTTGGAGTATTTTGACTTCAGAACTCTTGCTTCCCCTGAAGAGGGAAATCCAGTCTTGGAATTTAGATTTGCAGAGTTTGATAGCAAGGAGGAGATCTTTCTCATCTCCTTCTCTCAAAAAAGCTATCGACTAATCCCTTCAAATTTTGTGTGAGCCTCTGAGAGGAAGATGGACCTTTTGCAGTCAGCGCCTGGCCTGTTGATAAATTCCCAAAGACTGGAAGGACAAACAGTGTAGACCACTGCAGCTTGCATAATCCGAAGCAGCTTCCATAATATCTGAATACAAAATGATGTTAAGGAGAAGCAGAGAATCAAATATAGAATACTCTGCAATGTACCGTTGTGGATTCCTGTGAAGCTACAGGTGCCAACAAGAACTCACAGAAGTAGTGGAACATTGGAAGTGGAAAGCTCTGCTATTGATGGTCTGTCAATGAATCTATGGGCAGGAGGTTTTGGAGGGAAACTTTCTCAAATTCTACTAGGAATGTGGTGCGATAAATGGCAAAACTCCACATTTAGTAATGGGCTTAGAACCACCACTGTGGTTTACCAACAGAGTTACTCTGTGGAGTGTTTGGATCCATATATGACGATGTTTTGAAGTAATTTTTTTCTAGAGGGGGAAAAAGACTATCCTACAATATTGTAAAGGGTTCTTGTGAGATTTTAGTCCCAAACACTTGACTTATCATAAAGTTGTCAGACCTTGTAGATTACCACCCAGTCCAAATACTAGAAAAGAACTTGACTGGATTTATGGTGAGATTATTGCAGTCTTGATGTGAAATATTTCACCCCAGCTTCCATCTCTGTCTTCCAAAATTAATCTATTCTTGTGTGATTTGGTACTTATCGAATCTGTTTAACTTCAAATTCTTGGACAAGATAGGTGGACATTCCATTTTTAACTAAAACTTACACTTTCATTTGCTGCTCAATCTAAGGCGTAGGTCAACAGTGAGGCACTGGATGTTAATTGTTGAGGTTGAAGATACTGTCCTCTGACTAGAAATCATTAAACCAGATGGCTATGAAGTAACATTTACCTACAACTAAATGGAATTTGGAGCTTACCTGTTGGTGTGGGTCATCTGGCAGTTTCTATGTCTATAGAAGCCAAAACCAGTATAATGAAGAAATAATGGAAGTTATCTGTTAGAGAGTAATCCTGGATATGATATTTCTTCCAAAACTCTTCACTTGATAATTGCCTAACAGCATGTGCCTTCATAGATTATTTTTTTTTCTAATTTGAAGTGAAATTCCTCATTTTCTGCTGAAGACTTGGATTTCATTTTCTTCAATATATTTCTCTGTTTTTGTGCTAATGTGCAGATTGCCTAACTGAACTTGTAAAGTATTTTGAAGTTGCAGTGCTGTGAGCTGGAAACACATTTCTGAGAGATTAGGAGCTGGTGTTCTTTTTTTTTTTTCCTGTTAAAATAAACAAATACTTTTTTTATATAATAAATCTTCGAGAGATACATAGTCAATCTCATACTTTGATTTAATCTTTCAATGTAGAGGTAATCAGTTAAAAAATGTTCATAATGATTAGTTGGAAAAATCAACAACCTT
>WEIS01004299.1:0-17321 GCA_013389965.1 Todus mexicanus | reverse complement strand
CTGGCAACACCACTCTTGATACATCATAGTGTGGTAGATCTTTTTCATAGGATAGTCCTGGACTTAAATTAACCTGTTTAGAAAAATGTGGCCTTACACAGAAATTCCTCTTTACTCCCAAAGTAATAGTGTACATATACAACAGATGTAGCTTCAGATCCACTTTCATACTTCATCATGATTATTATAATAGTGTTGATACGTGTTTCCATATGCTTGTCAAGCTAAGAGGTTAGCTCAGATTGTTTGAAAGTTTCACTTAATTGATTTTCTAATACACAGCTACATTCTCTGTTGGCTCAAACTAGCACAGCAGGACTGCATTTGATCAGTAAAGATACAGGCATTTAAAGGGTCAGTAGAGTATATTGGTCAAATTCAGCTTTCAGTTGCTATAAATTGAGAGAGACTTAATTGATTTCAGCTAATGTATTGTAGAGTTGCACTTCCACATTTGGGAACCAAATTTGGGCCAAGGACAGTAAGGACTGCACTCACAAAATGATTCTGACAGAGGAGTAGCATTTAAATTCAGGGGTTTATGGGCAGGTAATAAACAGACCGTGGTAATACTGGGTTGGGTAACTGAGCTGCCAAAAAGGCAACTACAGTTAGTCCATAATTGGGTTACAGATAGATAGATCCTAGCTCTAAATTTCCAACACTAGCTAGGGTGTTTAACTGTTGGATAGCAGTTTGTGTTGTGACTGCAACACAGGTATAGTCCAAGTTATAAAACACTGCAAAATAAATCCCATTGATTAACCAGTCACCTATTGCTGACAACATTTTTTCAAACTAATTCCAAATAGTTCCTTACCACAGCTCCATTTCTAAAAGGTGGCTTAACACTTTCCCATGGTGTCATTTACAAAACAGCATGAAAACAACAGCCTCCAGGTGCTGTGAAGTTCAAGCTGTTCCTTGTGAGATAAGTACCATCAAGACTCCTCAATTTAGTTTTGGCAATTCTATATTTAACCATGTTGTTAAGTGTGCTGAAAGAAAAATCTGAACGGGCTTTTCTCCGTTTTCATGTAAGTGTTGATATAAAGCTTGCAGCGGTTGGTTTTCAAATTTCCTTTGAAGCACAATTGTTCTTTGGTCTCTTTTACTGAGCGTTATAACCTCAGCTGAGAGCAGGGAAATGCCTTTCAAAGTTGCAGACCAAGTGTATGCAAAACTTCTAAGACTGAGACATTTCGAAGCTGGTTTCAGATTTTGAAAGAGTACTGTAGCATAACACAGTTAGGAAAGAGAATCCTGTGCTTAAAAAACATGTTTAAATGTCATATTATAGATACAGATGCTGTCTTTACTATGGAATTATGAATTCTAAACTCACATTCCATTTTTAAGATCACACTCTGCACTATTTTGTTTTCTTGAGCTAAAAAGATACAAATATCAGTGAGCCATGTAGAATTAAACAGAATCTATTCTTTTCTGCTTATAATCACAGAATCACAGAATATCTTTGGCTGGAAGAGACCTTCAAGATTATCTAGTCCAACCTTCAAGCCAACACTGCAAGCTCACCACTAAAACACGTCCCTAAGCCCCAGGTTCACACACCATTTAAATACCTTCAGGGACAATGACTTCACCACTGCCCTGGGCAGACTATTCCAATGTTTGATAACCCTTTCAGTGAAGAAATATTTCCTAATACACAGCCTAAACCTGCCCTGAGGTCATCATAAAGATGCTCTTACCGAAATCTTAAAGTGAGGCCCACTCAGTTTTGTGGAGACTGATAGAGAATAACAGTGAGCACAGAAAACTCTGGGAAACCATGTGGCTTTGGGTTACCAAAGAGTGAGACCTTCTGGGAGTAGGGAGAGGGGGACAAGGCAGGAGTTGTAGGTGGCAACACTGGCCATGTCCTTGTGGAAGAGAAACCAGCCCGTGGCACCTGAGCAAGGCTGGGCTAGTGACAGAGACAGGTCCCATCAACTCTCTAGTGATCACCTAATGAAAGCAGGGGAATGAGTCAAGTCAGAGATCACCTCATGAAATATAAACAATTTGACACCATCAGCAGCATGGGGAAAGCCCTAGGGTAGGCTGGGCAGGGAGTCAGGGTTAACAGTGCCCTCAGAGCCCCTACAGCAGCCAAAATACTGAATGTCTTGGACTAACTATTTAGGACCATGATTGTTGTGAGTGGTTTAGTGTTACCTAATCTAAATCCAGACTTTTCCATTACAGGTCCAAATATTATTTTTGCATAGAAAGCCTAAGCTGTAAAAGATACCACTCACAGATATGTGAAACAACTGGTTTAACCTACAGATGAACCAAGGAAGAACAGATCTAGGTTTAGTGTCTAAATTAAAAACACATCTCAGGTACTTCTTGTAAACACACAACCATCTGTAACAGCGGCATCTTTTACATCTTAAATTTAGCATGGAAATCAAAATGTCTTGGTCACAAATAGTCTGCTTCTAGTAAAACAAAAACTTTCCTGTACCTCACATCTCAGAGCCAATGAAACTGGTAAAAACCAGTAAAAGTTTTCTTGAGAAAAGTTGTCACTGAGAGCCTCCTCATTCCTTCTTTCTATGCTGTGCTCAGTTGAAGCATTATTTCCCAAACCTGCATCAATTAGGAGGTTTTGTAAAGTTTCCAAGTCACATTTCTGTGGGATGAGGAAGTCCAGCATAATGACTATCTGAAAGACACAGCACATCAGTTGAGCTATGAATGCTGCTTCCTCTCCTGCTTTTCTTTGACCATTATTCATTTATTCATTAAAGAAAGTACTAGTAACCAGCAGTAGTAATTGCTGTGCTTTCAAAATTTGCCACTCCATGGTTCCAGAGATGAAAATACCCTTTCTCCTTTCACCGTCTGGTCCTTTGGGGTAGCTCTGGAAAGCCCAGCTATAGCTGAGGTGTTGGTTCAGTGGCCTCAGTCACAGCACCCTGGAACGGTGGCTGCTAGGCTCTCTTGTACATGAAAGACAGAGAAGTAGCTGCCCTAATTATGCCCAAACCACTCTGTGTCACCTATGGGCATCTACAAATTAACTTATTTTCAGTACAGAAGTCCCCATGCCACTCACTGTTGATCTGGTGCAGAACTTCAACTGACAGTGTGCGGATTTATGTGCAAGACCTAAGGAGAGGAGCAGGTATTGGTCATTTATTATTGTTTATAGTTTTATTGTTTTGTTGGGGGTTTTCCCGGGGGAACTCTTGATACCTGTAGTTTTATTCCACTTCTTTAAATAAATGTAACTCACAGATTTCTGAGTGTCAAGCAGTGGTGATTCATTTGCAGCAGTGTAAGTCACTGTGGTCCCCCAGAAAAAGAACAGGAGGGGAATTATACATGCTCAAGCTTTCCCGGCCTCATGCTGTACACACAACTTCCTCAACAATTCAAACTCACAGCAGTGTGATTGAGAGTGGTAAAGTCACCATCTAACACACAACTAGTCATGCTTCCCTTGCTACCAGAAGCTGGAGAAGAAAATGAAACAGAGAGCAGAGAAAAAGCATGGACATGTGAAGCCAGTCATACTTTAAGCTGCCACTGTTAAACTCAGGAGTAAGATCCAGTGCTCTTCCTAAATGAAACCTGATACAATCAACATGATTAAAATACCTGATTTGGAATCTCTGAGGTAAATAGTTCGGCTCATGCTTTAGAGTTAAATGTTTCAACAAGAATATTCAAGTTGAGGAAATGGTTTGAGGTAAAAGAAAGCAAGGGAGAAACCCAGCCTGGAAGAATGTCTTAAGCACCACAGCGGTCTGGCAGGTTGTTTCCTGAGGGTAAAAGACACATGCCAGAACTTCAGTACAGGCTTGTAAAATGGAAAATGAAAAGGACAAACTAGCTAACTTCATAGCAAATTTTAATTTTAAAATAGAAGGGGTTTAAATGAGCAATATCCTACAGAGAGCAGAGACTATACGCTCATTTTTGCTCCTAAGACTTCTCAGCTGTCTGCAACCACTACGGGCTGTAATTTAGAACTCAGAACAATGCATTAATAAATCTGATGAATAACACATTGAGCTCAAGTCAGACTTGAGAGCTGCAGTAAATGCTGGAAAGCTGATGTGGCTACAAAAACTTTGCCTCATGACCAGCCTGGATCGCTTTTACGTGAGTCACCTGACCTCAGAACATGGGCCTGCAAGGGCTGGGCTTTCTGATTACCGTTATTAGGGGTTTATTGTTTCTCAGGTTTCACACTGCTGGGCTGTCATTCCAGAAAATGACAATGCATCTGATGGAAGCATCCCCTGGGTGGCCAGTGATTCATTTTCAGTGCTGTGATAAAGCCGCATAAATATTTTGGTTACTAGATAAGCAGGATGATGACCTGGTGACTACACTTACAGGACTTTCTAATGTGGTAATAAGAGAACTTAGTACATATTTGTGATTATGTTTTTACTGTATACGAAGCCTGTCTGCATCAGAAGAGTAAATCAGGTCTGCATAACTGAATCATTGTCAAATGGTGAAAATAAAAACAGAAGTGCAAATACACCAACTTAAGGGTTCAAATTTATTGAGAGACATAAAATCTATTTGACCATTTCTGTTCCTATTTTTAAAATGAAAAACCCATGATCTATTTCTCACTTACAGATAGCTCTACTGGAGGTGAAGCAGTCACTGGCATGGGAGTGACTAGAATCCAGAAACAATTTTTTTATTATTCAAAGTTGTTTCACCGGGTTTTTTCCCTTCCAGGGTGGGGACACTATGAACCAAACCTTTAATCTGAGTGATTGATATGCCAATTTACACCACCTTTGGCTTTGATCTTTCAGTCCTACCACAGTGTAAATTTGGTCTCATGTTTAATACTTGGAAAATCCCCTGGTTATAACGTCTGCTTTTTCTCACTTCCCATTCTGAAATAGTTGTCTTTTTTGTGGTTCCTTTGAGAAGTGTAGACCAGTATCTCTTGAACTTTCATTTCATTGTGTATTTAGACAACTAAAGGCCACCACTTCAAGATTGTTCTTGCTATTACATTGGAAAAATTCACACAGATCTTAATAAATTATTTTTAAAAAAAATTAGTGGGCATTCAGAACAATGCAAGTGTGCATGACTTTTAAGTACTTGCTAAAGTCTCATTAAGCTCATGCCTGAAGTAAAATCCACCTAAGTATGTTGCTGAATAGAGCCCTTTTGGGTCTGATCCAATCCACACTGAAACCAGTCAAAAATTACCATTGACTTCAGTGGGCTCCCAGCCGATTCCTGGGAGGTACTGTGTGTGAAGTTCAGCACTTCTCCTGCCAAACTTCAGTTCTTGCTCTGACGTGTTCTTTGGGTTTTTTATACTGTCTCCTCTCAACAGAGAAATATAAAGTTTTTAAGGCCTCCCTGAAAGGCCAGAAGTTTTCCACCACTGCTTTAAATGCACTCTTATCAAAAGTGAAGCATTTCAAAACCATTCATTTGCTTCTATGAGAAACACAAACCCAAATAGTTTCAGGTCTAATACACAGCTTTAGGGCTGATAATTGTCTTTGCAGTTATGTTAGTATTTTTATACAAATATTCAGGACATTCATTACAAATACCATATACGTGTATAAACACAGAATGCAAACACACACTGTTGTAAGTATTTATGATCTTCAAATGGTTTAAATAGTTAACAAAATGTTTTTCTTTGTCAGAATTACAGTTTTCATAAGTTTAGGTTCAGTTTAAAAACAGAAACATTTTCAATTCAAGTTAAAATCAAATTTCTAAATGTTCAATTTTCCATAGAAGAAAAAATCCATTTTTCTGTTGACATCTTCTAGAATAGTTCAGGTTTTATGTTTACTTCTCCCTCCTTCCTTTTACTAGCACACATGGAAATCCACTTCCAACATCCTCATTTATTACAAATACTTCTACATTATGTAGATAACCAGTATCAGACCACAATACTAAACTTACATAAATGAATCTTCCAAGTTAGAGTGTATGAGATATTCGTCTTAAATGGGAGCTCACAGCTAATCATAGTTTATCTCCAACTTGGAGACTAGGATCATTCTGTTGATTAGTAAGTACGAGTATGCATGGGACTTTCAGCTGAGATTGTCTGTTTGAAGCAACTTAGAAGCTCTAACAAATTCCTCCTTAAATAATCTTGCAGTTAAATAAATGGACTTTGTATACACTGTGACAAGCTAAGCTAAATTCTGCAGAGGAGAGCACTGCGTTTCTGTAGTATGTTAACACTGTGGCAGCTTCATTACATATAAAAATTGAGAGTCTTAAGTTGCAGGAGCACTGAAGCTCTGAAGTCTAAAGAGCTTCACTGATTCAAGGCAGTTGGAGATGCATTCAGTTGAATATGAAATTGAATAATAGAAATTGAATAAAAAGAAGCCTCTGTGTCCTGGTTTGGGTTAGAACAGAAATTCTGTTCTGTGATTTTTATTTTTCAGCTAAGTCTGTCTAAGTTAGCAGCATGTTTTTGCNTATTATTGTTATTATTACTATTCATTTTCCTTAGTAAAGCTGTTCTAGTTTCCTTTCCTAATCGATAAGTCTCTCTCCTTTATTTCCTTTCTTCCCTTTTTGAATGGGGAGGGGGAGAGAGCGTTCTGTGGCAGATTTGGGGGTGCCCTAATCCCAAACAATGACACTCTATTTTATTAAGATAATACATTTGGGTTTGTTTTACTGCGGGCTTTGGGGGGAATTTTGTGCTTCCTGAGTATTAAAAAGGCCTATTTACTTTCTTGACGTCTTCTCATTGAAGGTCTTAGAAGGGTGCTTGATGTTTAGATGGTAGAGATGGGGAGGTGGCACGCAAGAAAGTGTAGGAGGATTTCTAACCTTCTCAAACAGTTTGAGTCATAGGATATAACTGTTAGAGGCATCAGGACAAAATTTAACCACAATTTAAATTCATGATTTGGCGATTTCACAGTTACTAGGCCATCAGAGTACACAGGACAAGTCATGTCTTTCAGATCCAAGCACAGATGGAGCATAGGGACCAAGGGATCCCTTGCCCTCGTTTCCAGAAGCTATTCAGGGAGAAACAAGGCACAACTAAAGCCACTGGCCACAGCTGCCTTAGCCTTTCTGACCCAAATGCTACATCAAAATGCCAACTATGTGGCGCAAGGGCATTGCCTTTGCTGCATCCATGCCTACAGCAGCCAATATTAACTCCTAGGGCAATCCTGGTTTGGTATGGAGCTTGGCATCCAAACACTGGGAAATACCTTGGATCTCTGGAGTGCATCCTGTTCTTATGCCACCACCCTCACAAGAGAAGGACTCAAATATTTATTTTCAGTTATTTCTCTAAGAAGCTTTCTGCACATGTTTACAAATGCAGATGTGAAAGACTGTTTATTTCAAGTGACAGCTAAGTTATGGAATGTTTTCCACACCTGGAATATTACATAAAACCTAGTGGCAGGAAGAAAACAGAAAAGCAAGTGAGAGAGAAAAGTAGCAAAAAAAAGAAATGTTGTATTTATACAGTGAGCTGCATGTGAAAGATGAGGGGACTGAGCCTTCTTCAGGGGAATTTATGGATCTATTTCTGTGCTTGATTACTCACTGTACTGGCTTTAGGTTGGCCTTTCACAATAATAAGGAGGCGTGTTCGTCTGTGAAGAGAAAAAATAAAATCATTGAAAATAAAGACCATTGTCAGTCATCTCCTTCAAACACTTTTTCCTCCTCCATCTTCTCTGCTTGCCCGTTTGTTCACAGCAGCGGTTCTTCCAAGTTGAAGAGGAAATTAGAGGAAATGGTGATTTGAAAACTCACCTGTTGATGCTACTTTGAACTTGTCCTCCCCCACATTAGATTCAGTGGCAATGTAGTAATTCCTTCAACATGGTACACAACCTAATCCTTGTTTTGCAAGGATCGTATTCTTCAGTCATTATCAGTCAAAGTAAAACTTGCCTCAGTTTCATTCAGAAAAGGATTAGGATTTTTTTTTTTGATTATTTTTTTTTAACCATGTGAAGCAGTTCTTGCTAGGATAAACACAGACAAAATAGAGAGGTTATTGGAGCATGTAAGTTCAGTGACTTCTTTTACTCCGTGAGAAAAATAACAGATTAATTGGGATCTTTGTTCCCCAAAGGGAAAGCAGTCATGTTCTCTCCATCAAAATTTGGTAGGAAAAAAAGAAAAAAAAAGAGAGAGACAGAAAGAAGGAAGCCTTAGAAGTAAACAAAACCCTAGAGACATCTCTTTCTCAGATCACTACTGTAGTACCTGGAAAAGGGGGAAAAGTGGGAGGCTGGTAAGAAGAAAAATGTAGATTTTGTTTTAGGTTTTTTTAGAGTCCACAACAGATTCCTAAAAAGACCTACTCATCAGGAGAGCTACAGAGTAAAGAAGAGGTGTACAGTAGAGACTCTCTACTTACAATATGTCAACAGCGTCCAGCAGAAGAAAATTACAGAAATGTTACAAATGGAGAAGTGCCAAAAACTGCAGAGTCTACAGCTGGAAATAGAAAATTAATAGAGAAAGCACAGAAAGTCTTCATCCTTTGTGTTCCCTGATCTCTTATGTTTAGCTAGTGCTTTTAAATACTCTCACTGTTTTCCTGGTGCTTCTCTAGCAATATAGGTACCCTGTAGACTAATTAAACCAATAGACAGTGATTTATATCTCTGTAATTCACATGATGCCTTTTCATCATTCCAAGGTAATCCCAGACATTTTCTTTCTCAATGCAGCATTAGCTTATGTTGTACAGATATCTCCATAAAGGCAGCTTACCAAAATACCCAGTTCGAACAGCATTGTACACAGAGGTTGAATAAATCCTTACACTTTCAGATAATTTAATAGAGTTGGTATGTTACAAATACATGAAAATATAAGCTTTTAAGCTTTGCATCTCACCAGCATTGCTCCTCTCCTTGTTTTATCAGCAGTTGTACTAGTGGTTATGCCAGAGCAACCACGTTACATTTTTTCTCCCTCAGTTGACACTGCCTGGCAGGACTATAGAGTTTGGCTGCAAACAAAGAACTCCCCTAGATTCTCACAGAGAGACAAGGTGTGGGGAAGAGTGGGCTACAGGGGTAAGTAGTACATGCCTGATTTCAAAGTATCAGTTAATAATGAACAGCACAGATACATTTCCCTCGACAAGGCTGTGTTATTTTCATTTTGGCTTTCCAAAACCCAAGCAAATTAGACTGACATTCTGTGATGCACACTGCTTTTTTGCCTGCTGCATTACTGCTTACATGTTTGAAACCTGAACTAGATATAATTATTTCAAACTAATCTGAAGCTTCGTTTTAGACTGAGGGCATTTTTTTTTAACATTCTATGTCATTTTTTCTCTTCATAAGGAGTAGATCATGCATTTAAGAACATCTACAGAAAGCCTCAGGCTCTAAAAAAATTAAAAATCAAGTGATTTCTTAAAATCCATATAAGTTAGTAAAGAAACTACTAAATGTTGCACAGTAAGAAATTAATAAAAAATAAAATATTTTTTTCTTCCTAACTTCCACTCCCTGCCCTCAAGCCTCCAGCATCTCTTGGAAGCTCTTCTAATTATCCTCTTCAGCAATTGCTTTAAAACTATGCAAATCTAGAATTTTGAAAATTTGTTTTGTCTTTGTCCCAAGGCAGAAAAATATCTCATTAATCATAAATTAATGACAGAATAGTGATATCTGTGATTGTCTGGGATATCAGCCAGAGCAGGAGCGGTATCTCTTACTACATGTCACCGCTGGATTCCAGTTGCACATTCTATACAAATGACAAGGCCCACTGTAACAGCCATATGTATTGGAGGTCTATACAAGGCTATTCATCTTCCATAGTGAAAACAGGTAATCAAACAAAACTTATAGTCTATAACTTAAAGTTGCCACATATTATATTTAAAACAGCATCACTTCTGCACAATGAGTGCAGATAATGAGTATTATGAGCAGTTGCAATCATTGTAATGCCAAATAATTTGCATGTAGAAGTTTGGAATATTTCCCTAAAAGAAAATTTACATGAACTGAAAATATTGTAATTTTCCAGAGGGGAAAAAAAACCCCAACATTAAACCACGCTGTTATTTCATGTCTCTTAGATCTTTGTTAACCACATCGGGAAGAGAAAAAGGAGGAGGTCTCTGCTTTTTATTACTGTGTGTAGGTTTGATACAATGGCTCAAGGAACGCGACTCTCCCTTTAGTTATTCAGTAACTTCTTATGACAGGTCCAATTGTGCACTCTGTTAGAAACTCATGTTTCTTATTTGAAAAAGATAAACCTGTTCAGTAGAGATTAGTGACTTTGTGGGAGCATTATAAATAGGGACAAGCAGGTACTAAAACACTACACACCCACCTGTATCTGCATAGTGATAAACCAGAGCAAAAAATCTACATGGTAACAGGGTAAGACACCCATTGCTTTCAGATACCAGTTGAGCTGAATCTCTGGGAAACACCCATGAATAAACAGTCCAGATTTTGTGATAGGGCAGGGCTGATTACTCAGCAGTTCCAGTTTTTATCATGGAAAAGATGCTCAAACATCTTGCCTTCATGCTATTGCTCCAGTTGAACCGACTTTCATTTTATTTTTTTCTTTCATTTTAGTGGCTTCAATGCTTATTATAACAGCATCATTATCCTGATTAAAATCACAGGAAGTTGTACATGCAGTCTAGTCCTTAAGTTCACTGAAATTTGGGTGAATTTGGCCAAACTAAGATGGGAGGGTTGGAAGAAGCATGGAAACTGTGGTGGTTTCCAAGACTTTTGATACAGAAACCAGCAGTTTTTGCAGATATTTTTCTCTGAGGTTTAGGTGTTAAGAGATGCCAAGAGTCAAGACAGAGTACAGAGAGGACAAACCCATGGAGTTTGCAACTGGAAAGAGGTTGAAAGAATTCTCAAAATTGTTACTTCCTGAGTTTCAAAAGGATCCTACACATATGGCTGAGTCACTTCTGAGTAGCTTCTAGTGACCAAACATGGTTGCGTGGAGATGCATAGGAACTTGAGAAAGTCTGACTTAGCTTCAGTTTCTAATCTTGTTGCTCTCTCCTCACAACAAAAATGAAAGGTTTTGAAAATAATTTTTTCTTCAGGATTAAAAAAAGGGAGTTTAAAACTTTGTGGTTTTCCCTATGCCTATCCCAGCTCTCAATTCATTCAGTACTAGTATATCTATCCACATGCCAGCATAAAGGAAAAAGCACAGAACAGCAATGATTGCTCAGCAGTCAGCACTGTACATGAGGCAGGGATTTTCCAGGTCATTTTTACCCAGTTCATCACTACAATTTGCTGGTCCAATTCTGCCAAATCAGCAGAAGTAGTTCTTAAAAGAAAGCCTCATCCAGTTTTGCACAGGCAGCACTCTAAGAGTTCGCAGGGTTACTAGAACTTTTCATCAGAAATCCATTGTGAATTGCACTTCTAGATAAAGCACACAAAGATTAGAAAATTCTTATTGCTGCTGGACATCTGCATATCCCCAAGTCAATTTGTAACAACTAATAATTTTGCCCGGTTGCAATAACAATATGGTCCTTGCCTATAACAGGCTAAAGCATGAACTGATGTGCTGCAAAAATATATCCGAGGGAAATTCATGACCAAAACCCATGCTATTGTTCTCATTTGTGGTTTGAGTGATGCACACAGGAAAAAGTAAAGAGTTTTGCCTATTGATGGCCTGGTGGATAAAAGAATGGCTGGAACGAAATCATGTAAGGAGCAGGGAGGGAAGTAAAATTGAGAAACATTTCATTCCAGACACTCAGACAACAGTTCAAAAATCCATGTAAGAAGGAGATACTCAGAATCCCATAGTAACAGTCTGCAGCTACTGAAGTACAGCACTGTGGGATTTGTTTAAGACTGAATGACACCTTTTACCACCCTGCTGAAGGGAATGTAGAGCGATTTATTATTCCAGGAAAGCAGATACAGTCTAGCTCTTCTTTAAATAAAGGAAAGCAGTTTTCACTGGGACAATCTGCGGTTATCACAGAAGCAAAGAAAACCTAAAGACTTTGACTTGCAAAGTCTTTTACAGCTTCCCAGTACTTCCTAGCCTGCCATAAGGGAGATGCAATCACATCCACATAATTCCTGTCAAATAGTTCTCCTCTCTCAAGGACATTTCATGACCTACCCAGGTGGTTTATTGTCCTCCAAGGTAAATCTCTTCAGCAGGAGCCTAGGTGCACACCAGGAAGAAGGAGGAGCAGCTGTCAGGCAGGGAGAGGTAGTGCACCCACAGCCCACTGCAGGCAGCCCTGGTAAGCTCAAGGTGAGCAGCTCTCCTTGCCTATGCAGTCAGTCCAGGCCTGGCAGCTCACAAGGCAAACAAAGAAGTTGCTCATAAAGTGATCTCTCTGGTTAACTGGACCATTGTTGTTTCAGGCAAGTACTAAAACACTACACACCCATCTGTGTCTGCATAGTCACAAACCAGCGGAGAAAATCTATGTGGTAGCAGAGGCAATGGTTTCAGATGCCAGGTGCGCTGGTACATCTTTGTTTCATACAAGATGTTTTAAAGGCTAAGGCTGTACATGAAGCTTCTCCAGAAGCACAGGAGCTCTCTGGAAGACGTGGTATATGTCCTGTTCCTTTTAAATAAGAGTTAGCTCCCTTAAGGAAATCATTGCCTACTGACTAAAGCATATCTTGGAGACAAACAGATACTTGAAATCAAGTCTGCAGGAGGAAGTAAATAGCAATGTGGGAGAGCTGGAGTGAAAGGGAAAAGAACAGTGGTGTGTGACTTTCTCTGTGGTTTGAAGTGTAGGCAAAACCCTTGCACTTTGTTTTTGTATAACGTTGTCAGCCTGCAACCCATTCTATCTAGTCCAGGCTCTCAGCTTATGTCTTGTCATCATACTCTTTTGAAGTGGTGCTCTGAAAATCTTTATTCTGGCCTTGCACATGAACTGCAATCTCATAACGTTCCCCCTGTGACTGACTCCTTCCCAAATGCTTCTTTGACCTTGTAATATATTTTTAGTCCTCTTCTCTACCTGCAACTACCCTGTCATTAACTTGCGACAGATAAATTGATTCTTACTTTCAGTGCTATCAAATTAATTCCACCATTTTCAAGCTGGACAGCAAAGTTATAAAATCAATGGAAACCGCCATTCACATAAAAGTTACTTCTTCAAAAAGTCATATCTATACTGAAGCATTATGACTAGAATTGATTGCCGTTGGATCTGATTGATAGTATCATTGGATCTGACAGTATCTCATGATACTATCACTAAACTAGGACTTTTCATTCACTGAAAATTAGCTCTGATCACTGTGTAGAACTGTGGCCACAGCTTCCATCTCATCCTCTCATTTTCATTAGAAACATTGTGTATATTCAGGGTGCTAGCTAAGAACTTGTACTTCACTGACACCATGGTTCATTTCTTTTTACACTCCTACATCCTGCTGTAGAAAGGTTTTGCTTATGCTGCTGCAAAATTTCATTGAGTATACCAAAATACATTTTCATGTATTTTTAATCTAAATTAAGACTCTAAGTCTCAGAAGTGTAAGCATCATACAAAAAGATCTCTGAATAGGTTTCAGATATGATCCTGTCTAAAAATGACTGCAACAGTGAACATATCTTTCTGCCAAACTAGATTTCCCTCCAATCATCACAAGTTTTGCATTTGCCTAACAGTAATATTTGTTCTTGTGGTAGATACATTTTTGTACCCAGCTTCCTGCTCCATAATACTTTATGTGATCCTGCTCATAAGGTGCTGTTCTTCTTGGGATGCAGGCGGTGTCTTTTCCGCCTTTATTCTGCCATTAAGTCAAATATCACTTTTATGCCAACTGCCATACTTCAAGACTCTTCTTTTCCATTCTTTGCTTATCCTGACCAAGGAATTGTATTGCGTTTTTTCAGGTTTTCTGCCTTTCGTACATCACCCAGAGAAGCGCTCTCTAGGTCACGCTCTGGAATGTATCAGCCACCCTTATTTTTTGAGCACAGGGAAGAGAGGGGATCAGTGAGATGTGGGGCACCCAACTCACATTAAAACCCACTGACATCTTTTCCCTGTCCCTGCCATTGCTAGGGACACATCAAAGCCAGAGGTGATAAGCTCAGATGCACAGAGCTCATAAAGATCCATCTGAGAGTTTGAGTCATCACCTCTTCAGATTTCCACTAATGTAACCACATTGCTCCTGGAAGATTAAACTAGAAAAAATGGTATAAATTTCGGTCAGGTATGGCTACAAAAACAGTGGCAATGCAGTGAAAACAGAGTTGCTGTTCCAATCTCATCCAAAAGTCTGGTCCAACACATGTGATACAGCTAAGATAGAACATCAAAATATGGTGCAAGACAAAATTCAAGCCCAAGATTTTTAAGTGCAGTTTAATTTAACATTTATTAGAAAGTGCATACCACTCCTCCCTGCTGTCATTATTTTTTCTGCTGTCTTTCTGCTGTTTCATTTTTACAAGTGTAAGTAGAAATATGCTGATCCTTCTGTTGTCCCCTTCATTTCACAGAAACACTGTGAAACATTCATTAAAATCAATTAACTAAAGTCCTGAATAAATCCCTTAAATTTACTAGTTTGGAACTTACCTTAAGTTCCTAATTAGTATTCATACACTACTTCAACTAAAATCCAAATCTGTTTGTCAGCAGGTTATCATTAAGGTTAACAGCTTCAGTCTCTGATATCCAATCATACTACTATAAAGTGACATTCTATTGATAATATTTTTTTCCAGATCTATATGGAATAACTGCAAATAAAATTATTATTATTATCATACAGTTGAGTGGACCTGAATCAATGATTTTGCTCGCTGATGAACTGGCCTCCCATGTTCCAGGTTTTCTTTTCTTAGCAGCGATGTGTGGCCAGAATCCATTAGATTGTCCATTTAGCTTATCATCAACAGGTATGCTATAAAACTATGCATTTATGAATATGTCCTTGAAAAGCTGGCTATTGGGAAACTTTTTCTCCTACACAGAATGTTTGAAAAGATCCCTAAGTAGTGTTAGAGTTTCTTCTGCTGGGAAAGGTTATTCAAGCTTTAATGGCATTTACATTTTTGTTTGCAACATACTCATTATGAGCTATCGTTGTTCACTTTTTAAACAAAAATGCTGGTTTAGGAATATTGCCTTTTATTCAATTTTTTTTAAAAAAATGAAGTGCAGCTGATAAAGTTAGGTAATTGGACAGAGCAGCAGAGTTTAAACCAACAATGTATTCAGCATACAAACATGTGATATGTCTTGAAATCTCAATAGGGTCTTTTAGCTTATACTGAACCATTTTAGAATCCCAGACCATTGCAGAAAAATGGGTTTGCTCTTTCAGGCTTGCACCAATTTCCAAGGATGTAATTATTTTTTCAGCTTCTCCATTTCACCAGATCAATTTGTATTCTACTTGGTAAACATAAGTTTTTACAGACCCAGTCCAGAATCCTGCAAGTAATTACAGAACTCTAAAAATATTAATTTAAGCCAGTAGAATGCTATTAATGAAGCATCAGTATGGTTTGTCATTTCAGTACATCATTCTCATTAGCACATAATAAACCTAAAGCTGATAGAAAGCCAGTAAAACAGGGATAGGGAAAAAGAAGTGCTAAAAATGACAGCCATTGGAATAGACAGAACAGAAGACCAGTGGCTGGCTTCCTGTCACACTGGGTATCTAGCAGCCCAGCTTCTCAGGGGGGCTGTGCAGCCTGTGATTAAAACAGCTACTATTCAGATTCAAGGTTTCGAGTACCAAGTGAAAAGTTTTAAAGGCCACTTTTTTGGCTAGCACAGCTCACAGTCTGGTTGCTATGAGCTTTGACCCATTCCCAAAATGAAAAGACATCTAGGCTCCTACTTCACACTGTTTTTCTGAACTGGTTGGAACTGAATGGAGGAGGAAAAAAAAAAAATCTATTATTTTTCCACCTCCTGATGCGCACAGTGCTGTTCCATCCTTGCACTGAGCCCAGTACAATTTGTTTCATTCTAAGGTGAGACTGAATGTCAAACTTTACCAAGTGTTAATCTAAAACTACTGGCCAGCTGAACCAGCAGTGATGTTTAGCAGGTTATTGATCTTGCAGCAACCTGATGATGTTCCAAGTAACAGGCTTGTAGGAAGATTTCACCTTACCCTCAGCAGGAACATCATGTAAAGTCTTTGAACTTTTGCTTATTAAGTGAAATAAAGTTGTAACACAATCAAATCTGCACCTCACTTGACTGAACAATCTCAAAAAAGTCATCTTGATCAAGCCATCAAGAAGCTCANTTCATCCCCCTAGGGCAGTAGAGGAGATAGCCATAAGGGTTAGTAGGTAGGGGTTGAGGGAGTGTGATGTAAGACATTGTGGAGGGAAGACAATCTGAAGACAGAAGCAATATATTTAAACAACCATGAGAGTAAGAGCTGGAATTAATATTTATTGCCTACACAAGCAAATATGCTAAAAGAGAGACAAGTATCATGACAAGTGGGACAGACTTGGTAACCCTATGGTGGCCAGTGAATATACAACAATGTTGTCACTAGGAAATAAAAAGATTGTGTCATATGCCCTGTGTCCCAACTCCTGTGGCCGCATTTTGAAACATCCACTCCTTCTCTCTCCCCTTCCAACAAAAATACCCTAAAAATGCCTCCTCCTGCTTACCTGACTCTGTAGCCAGATCTTGAGCCCACCATGATAAATGCAGCAAGCAAAGTTTTGCCAGTCCTGGAGAATATTCTTTTTCATAGCAGTGTAGGAAAACACTTGCATGCTGCTGTTGCTTGTCGATGGTTTCCAAACCTGACTGCTTAGCAGCTGCATTCATATTGCCTGAAATGGTGGGAAGGTTAAATATAAAAGAGGATGTAAACAAACAAACCAAAAAAAGTAATGCTGAAAAAAAAGCAAACCTAGTGATTAGCATCTTAAAAATCTTTTAAAAGACCCATAAAGACTGTGAGACTATGAATACAGTGCAAGGTGACAACAATGAAAGTGCAGCAGCAGATGTACTGGAGAAATGTGCTGAAGAAAATGCCTTGTGCAGCACTGCAGCAAATCTGAGGTGTTTTTTTAACACCCTCCTCTGTCTGGCTAAATCATAGAATCATAGAATGGCTTGGGTTGGAAATGACCTGAAAGATCATCTAGTTCCAACCCCCCTGCCATGGGCAGGGACGACTCCCACTAGATCTCCCACAACTTCCCTAGGCAACCTGTTCCAGTGTCTCACCACCCTCAGAGTGAAGATCTTCTTCCTGATTTCTGATCTAAATCTACCTTCTTTCAGTCTGAACACATTACCCTTCATCCTATCACTA